>PVJX010001056.1:80357-184934 GCA_004027295.1 Dolichotis patagonum | reverse complement strand
TGCTCTCCTGTTCTGTTATTGTATTCATCTGTGATCAGACAGTAAGAAGTGAAGTTTCTGTGACCTTACTTCATGCTGCCACATCTACCTAAAGCTATTGTTTTATGACCTTGAATGACTACATTTTGTTGTCAATGATTACTTTCCTCATTATTGTTTGGATTCAGATACACACTTGAGCACTCTGGAGAAATAGTGCTTCTAAAACTGCGGCTCTGTACCTGTCAGGTTCTGAACATCGGCAGACTTTAGGTTTTCTCTCCTTCTTTGCTGTGCGCCAGGGCGGATGCTCTCGCCTCAGTTTCTCACGCTCTTCATCAGCTGGCTTCCAGCACTACCCAAGCCAACAACAGAGAGTGATGGGAGCCTGGAGGTGAGGATGTGGGGAGAGGCTAGGGCATCTCTGATTCCTCCACTGACTCAGCTGGTCCTTACCAGCCAGTTCCAGGTGTCCACAGACTGCTGCCTGGGCCCAGCTCAGCCCTCCCCATTGTCCCTCCAACTGAGTGACTTTGATCTCTGAAGTTTCTAATTTCTGGATCATTGCACTGTTTGTCTCACAAGGCTTCCCATGGAATCCTGACATAGATGTTCAGTTGAACTTCTAGAAGAACAAAAGTATCTCTCTCACACACACACGCACACACACATACACACACATCTTAGATACACACACCCCTTTTACTCAAATACACACAAACATTTTGTACATCTCAGGAAATGTCCAGGTTTCTTGAAGCCCTCTATTCACAGACCTCAGATGGTATACTCTGGTTTCCACTTTGCTGGAATGAATTTTAGGTTGTTTTTCAAAAAAAATGATTTATATTGCTGAGCCAGCAGTTCTCATGCTGTCCCTAGCTGACACCAGCAGCTCTGGCTTCTGCTCTGGCTGGTTACCCCTGCAGAGCCTGCCTGTCTCCTAGGAGTCTTCTCATGCCGCATGGAAACTGGGGGCCCAACCTTGCCACTGTGCTTCCTAATTCAGGCACTGGGGCCAGACTGTGAGAGAGTTGCCTGGTAGCATTGTTCCCTAAATACTGCCAGCAAAACGCCCCTGGAAAAACACTGTATTTCAGAGTTACTCCCTAGCTTCAGTGACACAGCACTGGAATTTGAGTCATGAGATCACTGGCCAACTTGAATGTGCAGCTTTTCACTTTATGTAGGGACAAATGTTCACATGTCTAAGACATGAGTTATCGAAGAGGTTCCAGACATCCCTGTCCCCACTGTCTTCCTGTTTGGGGGGTTTTAAGATTCCCTGTGCTCATAAAAGCTGCCTTCAGTTCAGGCCGCTGGCTGGGGGAGCCTATGTTCTCACATCAAGGTGCCATGTTCTTAGGGTACCATACTAATTTACTTTGTGTCACTCTTGGAAGTTCCTTCTCTTAGAAGGGAAAGGGGGCAAACACCTCCTGTGTAAACTATGCCCTAGGGCACATCTGTAGGAGGCAGGAGGAGTATAGTGGTTAGTTTTCTATCCTATAGCCCTGAAAATCAAGGAAAGAGGTGATGTCTAAAATGAATCTTCATAGTTCAATATGCTGTGTGTTGTAATGCATACCCATAATGCACTCCTGTGAAATAAAGAAACATTTTCTGAAGTTTTTCATCACTGTTGTGTGAACCATCATTCTTAACTGGCATCATTTTTGTTACCACTCTTGTCTGGTAAGTCTTTAATTAACACTTGGTTTAATGGAGACTTTGTCGGGCCCAGCCTGCATGGGATTGTGGCGTAACTCTTACCTGCAGCGCTGCGAGGTGTAATGGAACATAAAGCTGCAGTTCTGTGCTGTAAGCACGCTCAGCGAAACATCCAGTGAAATGGTCTGCAGCACTGTGCTGCAGAAGAGGCCGCATTTGGCTGCCCTGCCTCCCACGATCCTGCATCGTCCTGAGTCCAAAGGCAGGTCCTACGTCTGAACAGTCACTAAACAGGCCGGGTGCTAGATGACGAATATCTATGTAAGAAAAAATGTACCATACATAAAGTCCAAGGTTTCAGGAACCCAGTGTGGGTTTTAGAGTGGATCCCCACAGGGACAGGGGAGGAAACCATGTGTACTTTCTGAATTTTCTCATCAGTAACTCTGGGCAGTGGTCACAGTAACTGTGTAGGGTGCCCGAGAAGATTAAAGGAAATATTACATGTCAAAGTTCTTTATCAGTACTTGGAACATAGTTAATGTTAAAAGAATGCTAATGTTTAAAGTTCCTCTAAAGACAAACAAAAAAACAAACCAAAACAAAGAGCACAATTCTCTTCCTTCACCTTCTTCTATCTCCTTTAAATCTGTATTGGGACTCAAGCCACACTCTCCAGCCCCAGCACCAAGGGGCCTCTGCATTGCCTGCCATTTCCTGCTGGTCCCCGAGTGTCCTTTGGGTCTCCCAAGCCCAGAGCCTGGAGATCTCACTGTGAGTGCATCTCTCTGAGACGTCCCAGTCCAGAGCTTTTCCTTGCTCCCACAGACAAATGTGTGTTCCAGAAGTTCTTCTCAGAGGCCCCTGTTCCTCTGAATAGAGCCGTGCCTTGCCTGCCCACACTGAGGCAGCCCCTTCCTCTGAGCCTAAGTCCAGTGGCTGGCCCTCTACGCTGCAGCAGGCCTGGGACAGCCACCTGTCTTCTTGGCCAGGACTACCTTCCACTCTGAGAACTCATCGTTAGCAGGACCCTCTCTGGCCTTGGCCAGCTATAAAGAGCCCACAGAGTTTGAGGGTTTGGGTCTTCAAGTCCACCCAGAGCTGGTGATCGCCATTCCTTCAGAATCTGGAATTCTCTATCCAAATGGCTGTACTCGTCTCACTGGCCTGCTGCAGCCTCTTCTCCCAGCCACCTCCTGGACCCAAGGCTGGCTGAGGGGCAGCTGTTAGTGGGAATGTGGTTGAAACTCAAGACGCTTGGGCTGTCTGTCCCCATGAGTAATGCAAGGCCCTGGCAAGGAAGAGCAGAGCCTCAGTGGGGAAGGGGGGTGGTATATGAGGCCAGGTCTCTTGCCACGTTCATCCTTCATGTAGAGCTCCAAGAAGTCTAAGAATTTCACATCTGAACTCCACCTCTGATGCACTGGAAGGCATGTTAGTCAGGGTGGGGCTTGTATATGCTCTGCTTAACACTTCCCTTGCTGGCTTTCTAAGTGCTTAGTAAGTTGGCACAGGGCATGTGGCTCATCTGGGATTCGCCCAAGATAGGGCTGGGGCACTCCTGGCTCTTGAGGACCCAGTCTTCCTGTCGTGACTCTTAAGATACTCCCTTGATGGAAACCTCGTATTGTCTGTGCCCGGGAGGCTGTGCCACTGCTGCCCTGTGTGCTGGGTGGACATTAGAGGTTGTCCTGGCCTGTGCGGTCCATGGCCCTGTATCTGCTCCGGCTACAGTTAGCTCTTAGTGGGTAGGCTGCGTGTGCCTCTCTGAGATGGCTGGAAGTGAGTCGAGTAACTAGAGCTCACGGGGTTGCTACCCAGCACACATACTCTCCCACTCATCACCACCCCAACCACTGGCCTCTGTGGACTGGGTGACAGGGACGCAGCATGACTCTCAGGTGTGACAGGTGATGGGGAGATGAGCTTCTCCTCCCGGACAGCCACCAAGGGAGCATGTGCCACCCCTGTGACAAGCCACTCTACCCACATCTGGATCTCTGTAATTGGGTCTGGGCACCAAGAGAGGAACAAGGTGCCACCAGTGCCCAGTGAATTCATAGTTTAGTGGGTGACAGTGTGTGAAATAATTCCTGTCCACTGCAGTGAGTTCTGTGCAAAACCTTGTTCAAAATGCACAGGAGATTTGTGGGCAACACGCTAAGGATAAAGCGTAAGCTGAATTTTCCAAATGATAATTCATATTTAGTTAGGATTCTCTTGCTTGCCAGAAATGGAAACCTTGAGCCAGTGTAAGCCAAAGAGTCGCCGTGTCACACTCAGATGGCAGAGCATCGTGTAGACCAAGAGCGCCACGAGTCACGGGTGATGGCGCAGTCAAGTCTCACGAGAGCATGGACCAGCCTGAGATCCTGGCCATTATTCTTATGAATTCTGTCAGTTTGATACTTTCCTGTCATTCATGTTCAGCCTTTGTTGTTTTTCAGTTTCCTTGAAGAAAGTTTGATTACTAATAATGGTTTCAGAATACATCCCCCAGATACTGAGCAGCCAGGCTGATACTTTAATTTTGTAATGCAAATTTGAAATATATCAGAAAGGACATTGACTCCACCTGAATCAAATACAGATTGAGGCAGGTAGCCAGGAGTTGGGGCTACATCATGAAAACATGACTCCTTTAATGTACACATTAAAGGAGGAGAGCAAACTCCTGCCTCTTCCACAGGAGAACTATTTCCAGGAGATGATAGAAGGTAGGGGAATCAATAGGTGTTCACTATACCTCAGCCCTAACCAATACATGCACATGCATTGTGTTCACATTTGTACAAATACACACAGGTCCTTTTCTTCTGTGTTACTGCACTTTGGCAAAGTACATAATTATGCGTCCTTCAATGGACCCAGATCTCTGTCGACATTCATAGAAGTCTTTGTTCCACAGTTACATATTTTCTATGGTACTCTACCAGTTCTTAGCATGGCTCTTTGAACTAGCTTGTCTTGCTCATCTGGTACAATAAAGGCTGTAAAAATTAACTGAAATATGTGGCAGTCCTGCAGTATCACCACCAAGTCAAGTCCTGAGAGTATGGAGCAAACGGGTTTTCAACTGTGTCTCCACAGTAAGGCAGTGATTGCCTTCGTTCCAGAGAAGGATGGGCGCATGAACAAACCCTTCCCATGTTCTCTTCACTCCACTCATTTTCTCTATATCCTGGTAACTGAAAATTCTCAGTTCCTAGCAGCAATTTCCTTATTAGTTTCGTTTTGTGTGGTCTATGATAACAGAAATGGTCCATGGAGAACTTTAAAAAGACATTTTCTAGTAGGAGCAATGAGGCCATGACATGCCATCCAAGAAAGAATGGAGCAGCCTTGCCTAGAGACGGGCAGGGCTCTCAGCTGGGGTCATCTGTGATTGTCACCCCACAGGCTCTAAGGCGGCTCAGCTGACTGCAGTCTGGCCCTGTGTCACCAGGTTCACGATTCAAATGGACAGTGACATCCAAAGCTCAGCCTGAGTCACTGGCCAACATGGTGGCCAGGCCAGGGAAGCAGTCACGTGACACAGACTCCACAGAGAAGGTCAGGCAGAGTCCCTGGTAATGGACATTGCGCTGAGCCAGGCAGCCACCTCGGGGGGTCTGCATGGACCCAAGTTAAAGGGTTTCAGGTGTTATTATTGTTTTCCTCATAAATCTTTATAAGAAATTGCTTCCCTTCCTTCTAGAACTAGGATGTACTTGTAAAGAATATGGGTGTAATTTACTCTCTTCTTAGACTTCCTAAATCATTTCTAGTTTCGTTCAAATTTCTCCAATCACTGATCAGAATGGATCTGTCTGTTATCAGGATATTTTTGAGTAAGTTTTGCAAGAAAGATGTCAGAGTGGTGTGACCTATGGCCATATATTTATTTATGATGTCTCATAAATAAATACATTGCCTTCTGATATTAAAAATTTAATCTAGTTGGAGGTCTCTTCCCCAAAGGAACAGCTTTACAAAAATCCTATTATCTTTTGAAATATCGTGTTGTAAAAGAAAAGCCAGAGTCAGCTGATTTCCTTTTTGTAGGAAACATTGTTTTCTGCCTGGGTACTACTTTGATGTTTTTCATTATCTTGGCCAATAATTTTCTATTAAGGGAGGATGAGGACAGGTAGAACGAGGGTTACACTTCCCTTCCAGGACCTATGGAAGACATCTCCACATCTCCATGACTCTCAGAAACACAAACTGAACAACTGGCGAGCGCGGCCTCAGTGCCACACCGCCTGCCCTGAGTGTCGTCCGCCTGCTTCAGGCTTGTTTATGAAAATGCACACGCGCAGCAAGGAGGGAGGAGGGCTGGGCTTCCTGTGCAGGGCTCTCCCCTCCTCCTCAGGTGGGGGCAGCACCCTGGCTGCAGAGGAGGAAGCAGGACCAGGGTGCCACCTTCCTGTCCACACGGGGCCAGTTCTTCTGCTCTCTGCCGCCTCAGCGGCCTCGCGCTCTGGGCTTTCAGCTCTGGCCTTGCCCACTGTACTCTGCTGCCTCAGCACCCCCAGGTTCAGAAGAGACACCCTCTTTCGGAGGCTTTGTTTCGATTCCTTTACTCTGAAGATAGGGAAGAGTTAAGACGCCGAGTTTTCAAGCACGAGTTCTTCCCCTTCACGCCCCACACAAGGCGGCGTCCGCGCCTTGTCAGCCCTGTGTTACAGCGGAGAGGTCAGGACTGGGCCCGGCACCAAAGTCACCTAGCTTGCAGCCCCAGGGGCCCATGCGGGGAGCAGTGGTTCTGACTGCCACAGCCTGGCCTCCCTGAGATGGCTTTGCACAGCAGGAGTCAGGTCTCCGGGCAGACGGTGCATGAGGCTCACTGGGAGGGCTTAGAAAGGGGTGCAGCCCCAGCCTCACTGGAGACCTCAGCGCTTCACCCACACCGGCCCAGGTGCTTGGTGCTGATCCAGCAGACGGTTGATTGCTACCCACAATGCCCCTGCTGTTGTGAGTTTGCTTTTTACGAGCATTTTAATGGGAAGTGGGGGACGGGTGAGCACATCAGGCGGAGGGTGAAGGTGGGTAATTCGGAGGAGAGATCCCTGCAGGTAGTGAGCCGCGGGCAGGGATTGGGCTCTCAGTAATCCACAGAGGCCGAGGGAGACAAGCAGGTTGGCTCCTCCCTGTGGGTCCAGGAACTGAGTCTCAGGAAGAAGGCTGGGGCAGATCGAGTTCTGTGAGGCACCAAGAGGGCAGATGTTTTATTTGTTCAAAGATGCACCACTGGAGTGTGAGGACGGACACTAGAACACTTGGCCGCTCACATCAGTTCACATAAAACCAGGCCCAGCATCATAGCACCCAGGGTGACAAAAGCTCCCAAAGTAGGAGGACCCATGTTGGGCTTAACACTCTGCTGCTTTCTTGGAATTCATAAGCATTTTTTTAGCAAGAGGCCCCAAATTTTCATTTTGTGCCAGGCCTTGCACACCCAGTCTTTTTTTTTTTTTTTTTTTTTTTTTGGTGCCGGGGATCGAACTCATGACCTCGTGCTTGCCAGGCAGGTGCTTAAGCCACTGAGCTAAATCCCCAGCCACACCCAGTCTTTTATGCAATAAATTGCATACTAGAAATACTTGGCTTTGATTAATATTTTTTAGCTCGTGTCTGCAGGTCTGTATGCACTCACACTGCTGTGCAGACGCATGCCCAGGCAGAAGTGTGATTTCTTTGGGAGATTCCCCTGTGAAGGTCTCCCCAGACCCAGCATGGACAATGAGTAGAGAATCCCTTCCCAGCCAGCTCGTGGGCAACGTGCCGCCCTCTAGACCAGCTCTCAGAACGTGTAACTGCATGAATATGAAAGGGCCATATAACACAGAATTAACTCTGATCAGTAACTGCTTTCTTTCTTGTCTTTTCCATTATCCAAATATGGAAATAAACTTTCAGAACAGGAATGCAGTGCGATGTTCCCCTTTCTTCCTGGGCAGGAGAATACAGTGATAAATAAGCATTCTTCCACTCTGCGGCATCATTTCCATAGTTTTTATTTTTCATGACAAATTCCTCTCCCATCAAGACAACCTTATATAAGCAACTTTAGAATTGTCCTATTGCTGACGTGTATTTTGCCCATTTTAAAATTTTGTAGTGCAGTATCTGCACCATTCCTGGTGGGCACTGTGTTGAGTACCCAAAGATAAAAGTATGATCCCAGTTCTCACAATTCTTCTGTAAAAATTAAAATTCATAAGCACTTTTATTACTTCTTTACTTCCCTGTTCAATTCCAGAGGAGAAATTTCCTGGAGAGAGTTTTGAGTCAAGAAGAGCCAAACACTTGAATGGTTTTCATCACATATGTCAGATTACTTTTCAATTCATAGTCCCTCTAGCACTGCACCAATACACCTGTTTCACCAAAAGAGAGAACACATTACAAATCTCTTTCTAACGGGTGAAAATACAGAATTGCTTTAATTTGCATGCAACTCCTTGAAAGCCTCCTCCCATTAGAGACTGTTTCTCTTACTCCTAACATTGTCTCCGCAGAACTTTTTTTTTTCCTGGATGGGGTTAGGAGACACTGCCTTATTTTCTTACAAGAGAACACCATGTACGCTGGTAAACTTTTTATACCATCAAACTATTCCCTTAAATAGCAATACATTTTCTCCCTAAAAATTGTATTTTTCCAAGATACTAGTTCCTATTATCCTGCCTTGAGGTGGGCAGGGTCATTTGAAACAGAATCTGCTGTTACAAATGTGTTCACACTGGAGGACTCACCTTGTGACACTGTATACCAAGTGAGGCCACTGTGGGAATACTCTGTTCATTCCTCCCAAATGAGTAGATTCTCCAGGAGACACATGCATGCAGCAATACTACAGGTCCCACAGGAAAGTACAGCAAGACTTAGCTATCAATACCTTGCCTCTTTGAAAGGAGAGCCTGGTGGGCAGGCCGATTGTCCCTGGTTCAAGTGGAGCAGATCACAGTCCTGTCCCTTGATACATGGCTGGTGACAGGCACAGTACTCCAGGCCCTCTGCAGTCTTCTGGTGGGTGTTCCAGGTCCTAGCTGGTCCCAGGGCCTGGACTGTTGGGGTGGGCCACTGACCCCTGCTCCCTGTGCGGGATGCAGTACGTCTCTCCCTTTGTAAGGAAGACTTGTCATTTACTGAGCTCTCCTTCTCTGTGACTTTGCTTTCTGCAGGTTCAGCTCCCTGCAGTCAACTGCGATCTCAAAGTATTTCATGGAAAACGCCAAGAGGAACCCTTCTATGAATTCTGAACTGTGCCCCATGTGAGTCACCCCATGGGGTGAGTCGGGGTCCTCTTGCCCTTGTCACTGAGAGGTCCTGTTATCAGGTCCACCATCTGGAAACTCTTACCCTATTTTACTTAACTGGCTTCAGTGGGCAAGAGGAGTAGTGTTTAATTTTGATAATTGTATCTTACTACTGTATGATTGTTGCTAATCTCTTACTGTGCCTAGATTACAAATTAAACATTCTTCTGCATAGATATTTGTGTAGGAAAAGCATCATACAAACAGTCTTGGACCATATCGGCTAAGATGGGGCGGCTACTGTTCCTAGTGATGCAGACTTTCCTTGCATCTTGTGGCATTAGCTGCTCCTGACTCCATGGATGAATTTCTATGATTACAAAACTTCTAGCTGGGCAGTTTGGTGCATGAAGTCATTCATTCAACACACTGGTCAGCGGGAGCACAGCCTCTTCAGAGGGAAAGGCTGCCTTCCATGCAGGCCACCAGCCCCTGAACAGCTTTGCCTTAAACTAGAAGCGAGAATCATACTTCACTGTATTCCCCGCCCTGCACTGAAGCAAATCTAGCCTGGCCAGGAGCTCAATCCAAGTGCTGGAAGCCCAAAATTTTATTAAATGATCAACACCTGAGCAGGCAGCTTGCCTGCAGGAAAGGAAGCTGGAATTGCTGAGCTGTGTCACAGAGGAGCATTCGGTACTGGAGGGTGTGTTTTTTAGGCATCTGGTTTCACATGAATGCCCATGTTGTTCCCTCTTCTCAGGAGTCATCTGCTCCTGTCCACGTGCTCAGCTTCACACACTATCCGGAAGTGTAAGCACTAGCTCCAGGGCCGGGTTAGCTTCTTCCTCCCTCCCTCCAAGGCATTGTGAGGTGAGGGCTTGGTCTACTCTGCAGGATCTTTGGTTACAGCCAGAGCCCAACCATGTTGCCCACACCGCAGGGCCTTGGGTCCTCAGCATGCTGGAGAGCCAGCATGTGTGGCTGCCTCTTAGAGATGGGGTTTGTATGTGGAACCAGTGAGAAGAGAAAGAGAATATTCCTGGAAAACAAAGACCCTCATCTCAGGAGTCACTGCCATCTCTGGGCTGGGACATTCTGTCTGTGAGAGGCCAGGCTCTGCAGAAGACTCCTGGGAAGCGAGGGAGAAGACTGGCTGTCGCTGGTGTTTGGACATCATGTTATCCGGGGCATTGACCTCTGTTCTGCTCCCTGGCCTGCTCCCTGGAGGAAGGGGCTGGCATGGGTAAAGGGGATGTGCAGCCCCAGCCTCAGGAAGCTGGGGCACAGGACCAGACTCTGAGGCCTTAGCGAACACACTGGCAACTCTCTGTCCTTCCCAAGGTGCCCTTTCGTCCATTGTGGCCCGGCAGGAAGATGCACAGGAGAGGCCCTGGAGGCTTGGTGGGAGGGTGGCAGAGAAGAAGAGTTGGGGAGACCACTCTCCACTCCAAGGAGGGTCCAGCAATAAGGGGACAGATGATGAATGACACCAGAGTGACCCATGGCCACCTGGAGAAACAGGTGAATGCTGAGGAGGTCAAAGTGTAATTTTGACTAAAGTAGAAAGGAATTATAATGGATGTTTGTGTCTGAGTGGGAATATCATTAATTACTTATAGCTGTTTGCTTTTCCAACTGTGCCCCTTCGGTCTGTGGTGCTGACCAGGGCCTTGGCAGCTGTTTCTCCATTCACGCTGTCCTCCCCGCTTCTCTCAACCTTCAAGACATGACATGGCCTCTCAACCACTGGTGGAGTTTGTCCTCTGCATTGCTTGATGTCACTTTCAGTTAAGACCAAACGAACCCCAGAAAACTTGACTAAATTAATGATAGCCATTTAGAGGGAGATATTTCCGTTCACTGAGGACATTCAGCACACATAAGCATTCATCCACCATAGGAACAAAGATTTAGTGTGGGGACATCTAATCTTGGGTTTTTTTGTTTGTTTGTTTCATTTTTTGCAAGAAGTGGTAAGTTTTACTCCAGGTTAATGTAAGGTGAATAAAGCGTTGTTATTCTACAGCTCAGTGATGTTCCTTGTTTCTCCTCTCACAGCCTGTCGCTGGTCTTGGCTAATTTATTTACTCAGGTCATAATGGGAAAGAGAACGTGGACCTTACTTTTCAGATGACCAAAGCCACAGTGTGTAAATGTGAGCCATTTGCAGACTAAAGTTCATTTTCTCAGTCAAAAATTGTTGAATGTTTATTCTTGCACGAACAGTATGGCTAGCAGGGCATCTATGGTTCTGGAGGAAAGGAGGGGGCAGAGGTTAGTTAATAGTAATGAAACTGGCTAGGGTACTAGTTTTAGAAGATGATGCATGAATTGAAGGCACCCTGGGGAGGATGTCAGGAGAGTAACTGAGGAATGTTTTGCTCTCTGGACCTCCGTAAGGACATGTGGCTGCTTGACCAAGTGGAGGAAAGTTCTGGAGAAGGTGACAAGGGCCTGTGTTACCCCTGGCTGCCTGGCAATGAGGCTCCTCCTCACAGTAATAAGAACACATGCACACAAAGAGCGGTGAGTGGTGATGTAATTCCACCTCGGGGGAGATCTCAGATGAGGAATCTGGGACAGCTGCAGGTCGTGGATGTTCCTTTGTGTGGCCTGGCCTGTGGCAGTCTCTGTGTGGACACAGCAGAAAGAAAGAACCACTGGGTCACTGTCTGGTGGATAAACACTGCTCATTTTGCTTTCTCTTTTGCCTGTTGATCCCTAGATGATTCCATTCTTCTTGGAGAAAGAGAAGAAGGATCTAACAATTTCTTAAAGCATATACATTTACTGTTGCTTTTTCATGAAAACATTACTAAAGTTGTGGGGTCAGGGAGTCTTTCACCCAGATTCTAGGAGTTCCAGAAGGCCAGACAGTGCCTCCCGGAGGGAAGTGCATCCTTGAGAAGGCAGTGCATGAAGCTGTGAGAGAGAAGTTGAAAATGCAGTGGGAACTCCAGTAAATTGGATGTCAAGGACATGGATCATCTGCTGAGGAACACTACAGGCAATGAATCCCTCTAGAGAGGCCGTGAGGACTGAACTGGAATGCCATAGAAGTGAGACCACCCCAGCCCTTTGGAGCGCACATATGACCACAACTTACCACAGGTGCTGGATGTGGAACTATAGAATTTAATGTTTCCCCTGCTGCCTTTCAATCTTGCTTTGATCTGATTACTTTCTACCTTTTGCAATGGAAATATTTACTCTGTGTCATTGTATGTTGAAAGTGTTTAACTTTCTTTTCTATTTTCATAGGGACTTAAAGCTAAGAGTTTGTCTTGTGTCTCAGAGGAAAACTTTGGACTTGGACTTTTGAGATCATGCTGAAACTATTAAAACTTTGGCAATTTTTATGCAATTTGCATGAAGAGTTGCAAATTTACTCTGAATACTATTCATGTGAAGAGATAGGCCTAAGTCTTTTGGGTGTCAGTATGGGAATGTTACAGTTTAGATCTAGGAATGTCATCCCCCAAATACTCATGTGTTCAGAAGTGGAGCTGGAAAGTGATGGTCTTGAGGTTACTATACTCATCTGTGGATCATTCTGTAGCTGAATGTGCTGCTAGGAGTGAGGTTTGCTGGAAGAGGCAGTTCACCAGGGCTGTGACTTGGAAGGGTATAGTTCCCACCCCAGTTCTGCCTTTCTCTGCTTCCTGATTGCCATGATATGAGCATCTTTCCTCTGACAGATGCTTCCACCATACCCTTTCTGCCCTTAAGCCAGCCAGCTATGGATTAAGTCCTTTAAAAACTGAGCCCAAACAAACCTCAGCCTGGGAGAAATCTCTTGGAATTCACTTTCTTGTATGTATCTAGCTACAAAAGAGGTTCTAGAGATCTGGAAACCCAAAGGCCCTTTGTCCTCACATGCTTGCTGACCAGTGTAGGTTCACTTGTCATAAGAAGTAGCAGGCAAGGGTATATTGCTCTGTCTTCTTCTGTGCCCTCCTCAATTTCTCAATTCTTGGTTCAGCTGCGTGTTTCTGTCTATGCTTCGGGGTTCCAGCTTCTTCAGGAACCCACACAGAGTTAGGGACATCTGGAGTCTGTTCTGGGTCCCAGTTTGTGGCAGCATTGAAAGGACCCTCAAACAAATAACCTATCATATAGTTATTACTATTCCATCATCCATCATTTATCTCTAATCTATTTATCTCCAATCTACATATCATGTATTTCTTTCTATCTATTCTATGGTCTATCATCTACCTTTCTATTTTCATCTATCCTACCTGTTAGCTTTGTCTATCTGCTCATTTATCACCTGTGTATCATTTCTCTCTGTTATCTGCCTGTCCTATCTATCTATCTATCTATCTATCTATCTATGTGTCTCTGTTCCTCTGGTTGAACTGTCACTGAGTCCATGATAGAAGATCCTTTGGATATCTGAACTATATTTTTCTATTCTACATTCCTAGGAAATTTTACTTTACAGTATCTGTGCAAGAGTAGTAGATATGAGAAAAAATGAAACTAAAGAATTTAGAAGACCAGATTAAACTGGTAGGTTCGAAAATGGTTTGTTAAACAGCTTGAGCAAGAGACTGTAAAAGCAGATTCTGCCAGCTAATAGGAAGCAGTGAGTTGAGAGCTGCGGTGTAATGAGGGGGAGAGTGCTGGTGGGAATAGGTGTTGGCACAGACTGGAACCACAGTGCTGTGTCTGGAAAGTGACAGGACACCCAGTTAACATGGAATGCTGTTAACAAAGCAAATCATGAATGTTTAGTTGTAAGAGCAGCAAAACTATAACATACGTAAGAATAGCACTCCAAAAATGAGCAAGCAAACTACAGAACTTTATTGAAAGATGCAAAACACTATCTAAATAGAGATACGTAGCAGTCCATGGACTGCCATACTCCATCTCTCTTTTAATCTATATTTTAAGTTCATTTTCAATTAATAATAATGGCCTACACTTATCAATCACATAATATATACCAGTCTCAGAAGAATTTTTAATTAATATGCAAAATTGATTTTTAAATTGATATGGAGCATTTATTCTATAACACCAGCTATGACAAGTTAGAGAAAGAGGGAAAAGGGGAGAAAAATTAGCTCTCTTTGTCCCAAAATATATCATCAGTTTGTATTAACTAAAGCAGCACAGTGTTTGTGCCAGAAAAAGCAGACAGGCTATCAAAATAAAAGCCTCCTCAGACAGGAAAGGGACCACGAGCACAAATAGAACCACACAATACCCCACCTTCAGCTTTTCTGGAAAATAAGAAATTCCATGAACAGGGTGATAAACACTGATGCCAGGAGGTTCGTACTGCCGTCATAGACTGAGTGTGGGGTGTGGGGGGAGAGGATCTCAGAGAGAAAGAAGGAGAGGGTGGGGGCAGGTGGAGCCCAGATAGGGTCCCCTCACTGGAGGTGGCTCAGTGGCAGAGCAACAAACTGAACAAACCAAACATCCCCAGAGAGTGAAAGCGCAACCCTCAATGTCACCGTCTAAGCACAATCCTAGGAAGAAGGACAAAGGAAGTAAGAGGGATGTCTCAGCTACTGTCTTGTTGCCAGGACAAAATACCTGACACCCACACATTAAAGGAGGAAATGTGTGTTTTTGCTCAGTTGATAAAGTCTCAGTCCGTAGTCATCTGATTCTAAGGCAGGACATTATGGCAGAGTGGCCTGGAAGAGGAGAAACAGTCCACAGCGTGGCAGGCAGGAGGCAGCGAGGGGCCAAGGGTGGCGAAGCAGGAGGAGGGATATATCCTTCCAGGTCACACTCCCAGTGACCCACCTCTTCCCAGCAGGCCTCACCTCCCAACAAGAGATTTCTCAAGAGGAGCAAAGAGAGCAAGACAAGAGTGGACAGGTATTTTCAGGACACTCACAAGAAGGGAAGATGAGCAAAGCCAGGTTGTCAGGTGCCATGAAGTGGCCCAGGATGTACAAGAATCGAGGGAGTGTGCATGGTGTTCTCTGGCCATCTGAACACAGACGATTCCATCCAGACTGTCCATGAGCAGAGAAGAGGAAAATCAATCTGAAATCAAGTGGAAAGAGGGAAACTAACTCAACCCGTATCTCTAACAACCACAGAGACACAACCACAGTGAGGGGGTGCAGGTAACTAGCACACAATGTAGTCATTCTAAAGAAGCAAAAGAATTACTGAAAAATCCCGAATTCTTCTTCGTGGATTTTTTGACAATAGTAGGATGGCATAGGAACTTTAAAATGTCTTTTTATGTCTATTGTAGCTGTGAAGAAAGGATCTTGTAGAGACTCTGGTTTCTAGGCAAAAAAGAGGGAAGAGAGGCTGAAGCAAAGAAGCACACAGCGGATCTGTACAGGACACACCCTCTGCGTGCAGCTGTGGCCCAGAAGTGACGGCACCTGTGGCTGTAGAGGTCTGGAGTCCGAGGTGCACCCCAGCTGTTATTCCTCAGGAAGCAGAGCAGGTTTCTCGGGGGAGAAAGTACAAGATGAGCCCGGAATACCTGCTGCGCTGGAAATTAACAAGTGGTTGAAGAAATACAGTGATGGAATTATGTTGAAAGAACAAAGTGATGAACCTGAAAGAGATTCAAGACTTGCCATAATGTAGGTATCAGGGTAAGTGAAACAGTGAGTTCTGCTGGGAAACAGCTGGCTGCCAGTGGCACCCAGGTCCCAGTCTCTGGAGCCTGTTGTTTAAGAACACAAGGGGCTCTGAAGTTGTGAGAAGGTTTTCCTGCCCTTCCATGTGCTCACAGGTGTCCCCATGACAGAGAAGCAGCCAAAGAAGGAAGCATGGTGGCTACTGGAGCCAGAGGCCATGAGGTTGGCTTTAAAACACAGAAGGGACCCCTACCAGGGAATGCCAGGAAGCAGCACACTGTAGAATCTGCACAGGACAACAGGACAGATGTCCATCTCCAGACCTCAGACGAGGGGACATCAGACCTCTGACCTTCAGGGCACTGCAGGAACCACTGGATCTGTTTTGATCACTGAGTTTGTGGGGATTTCTTTCAGCAGACAGAGAGGACAAGTACCAATGGGATTGGGTTTTGACTCATAATATATAAACAAAATAGAAATCCATGAATCTCCTAAGGTAATAGATAGGTGAGTAAATGGATGAACCAGTGAATAAAGATCCGGAAGGACTGGAGGAGGCCCTCGCTTACAGTAAAAGGTGGCTACAGCTGTGAAAAATCAGCATCCTGGCACCAACACAGGGAAGGGTGATTTAGTTAATAATCATTAGTGAAGACTAAATCTAAGTTTGCGGAGAGCCAAGAGCTATGATACCTGTAACGATCAGTAACATCCCGACCCAGCGTTCAAATGTAATGTCTCGGCAGCAGCATATGGACGTGGTGCAGTTCTGGACATGAGGAAGCACAGGATGGCTTTTATAATACTCGGCCTCAGGAGGCATCTAACTACAGGGACACATCGGACACAGCTAGCTAGAGGAAAGTGTTAGAAAATAACCGGCCTTGGGCTGGGGATTTAGCTCAGCAGCATAAGCCTTGCAAGCAGGCAGTCGTGAGTTCAATCCCTGGTACTGGAAAAAAAAAAAAAAGAAAAGAAAATAACCGGCCTCAATCTTTCACAACTGTCCATGTCATGGCAGGCAACAGAAGGTGACAGAGCCTTTCAAGATAAAAGAGACTAAAGAGAAAAAGTGAGGGGCTGGGTATATGATTCTAGTACTGGAGGGGAAGGGCACCGTGAGGAATTGAAGATAAACATGAAGAACATTGTTGGGACAAGTGTGTGACTGGGATGTGGGTGGTAGAGCAGGTGAAATTGCAGCCTGAAAAGTAGCACTACAGTCAATTTTCCTGATGTGCTTGGCTCTGAAGTCATATAAAAGACTATCTTTATTCTTAGGAAACACACACTAGTGTAACAGAGTGAAAATGTAGGATGTCTATAAAGGGAGAAAACAATTACAGCAGATATTGGGGGCAAAATTTCAGTAATTCATAAATATCAATGAGAAAAACATATCCAATAGAAAAATGACCATAGAATATGTGGTAAATGACAGAGGAATACACATGAAAAGATACTCAACCCTCTTATATTTAAAAATGCAAATTAAAACGAGATACCAATGTTCCCGCACAGACTAGCAGAACAGAAAGAGTTTGGGAATGTGGTGTGGGCCTTAAATGGGGAATGTTGGGACTATAACAAAATGTTATATAATGTATGACAGCTTTCCTGAGACCTGCAGGGCACCCGCATGCTCACTGTCCTGTCTGAAGGGAAAACAGGAGTGGGCATTGGTCTACGTAGGAATCTGGATAGACACTCAAGTCACTACAGAGTGAAAAAGCAAGTTGTATGCTACCCCTGCAATTATTACACATGTGAATAAAAAGTCTATTGACTACCACCACTAGAAAATACACCACTAGAAAATAATGTAGTTTTTGTGTATCTATCTACCTAACCATCTATGTCTAAAATTATGTATAGAAAGCGATTCTAAGGACACACACTGAACAGGAGCTCTGGTCGTTGAGCCGGCTCCTGCAGGACTTCTGATTTCCCTCTGGTGTTTTATTTTTTGAAAAGGGAAGTGTATTCCTGTATTGCCTGTGTAAAGATTACATCTGTAATTAAGGACTTCATATATGATTTAACATAAATTAAAAAATGTCAGCAGTAGTCGTGTCTTCCTAAGGCCATTTATAAATCCGTTTTCTTCCTGCCATCTAATAAGCCAGCTACTGTATGCATTGTGGGTGAGCCCCACACGCTGGATGATGGTTTCCTCTTCTATTCTGGCTTCTATTTTTACTCTGGAACCTCTGGGCATTTTATTTAAATCTGTGATATTTGGAAATTAAATTCAGGCGAGGGCTGGAACTCAGCAGCCTGGGTAGTACTGCTTCTTTACTCACGTGTGTGCCTAAGAGCTCTGCCCCTCTGCCTGTGAGAAGTTGGAAGACACAGCCACAGGGCGTCCCTGGTGGAGTTTATGTGATCACACAGGGGCAGCTCAGTTTTGGGACACTGGATATGATGACATCCCTCTACTCAAACCTGATGACTACAAAATTGAAGCCTCAAGACCAGAGTCTACTTAAGAATGTATGGGATTCCCGATGGATTTATAAGACTGCCAAGGATTCTATCAGTGTCTTGTAACAGGAGAATTTGCCCTCAAGTTAAGTCGCTTGGAGGAGCTTTCTGTTTGTCTTCAGAGGGAAACTGGGGCCCTGAGAGAGGAAGATCACAGAGCACTATGCACAGCTGTGGGCAGGTCTCCAGTCTCGGTTGTCCCCAACACATGGTCCTGTATTTGTGAGATGTCACATTAGTGCACCTACTTTGTAAATGGGATGTGGGAGTGAGTGGAGTTGGTTTCCGGTCTTTTGCTGTGGTCCTTGCCTGCTCAGGCCCCACAGATGGGACAACCAAGGAAGGGCAGCTGCCATGGGGTTGCCCATTAAGAGCATGGTCCAGGAGGGCACCAATGGCCAGCAAGCATGACCTGCAGCAGGAACAGCCCAGAGAGGACATACTGGGAAAATGGTAATTGATGGGAAAATACTGGCAAATGGGAAATTGCTAACAGGAGAAGCTGTGTTTCTCTGGTCACTGACACACTTTCCCAGTCATTAGGAAGCCGGTCTCCCCCCAAATCATCAGAGGAAAGCTCAGGACTGGAGCTCATATCTGTCCATCCTTGCCACTGTCTGATCGACAAATGTATGTTAAAACCTGGTCCAAGTTTAATGTGATATAACCATGTGAAATCCTACAGCCAGGTCCACAGAGTCTGCAGATTCAGGTGTGGGAACTGCTCAGCATCCACCGTCTGCACAGTCAGTGGCACGGTGTGGCTAGGCCTCGGCGGATGCTGGCGTGGTGTGAAAAGGCAGTAGGTGTGTGGTCTGGGAACAGACCGACAGGGCTCCAACATTCATGGACAGACCTACATGAGCCCACTGCTCCCTTGTTTCTGGTCTGTGAGATGGTGATCACACTGCGGTCCTTGTCAGTCTTTGTAGTGTGAAGGGTAGAAGGCAGAGAGGAGAGAGAAGTGGAACTCATCTTGCAGGACTCTTAGATGTGAGCAGGACTTGCAGGAGGAGGTGGACTTTGCAGTCAAGACAGTGTAGAATTCAGCAGAAGAGCTCAAGCTTAAAATCAGACCTTCAGTTTTTCATTTATACTATTTCCCAGTTGCATTATCTTTAACAAATTCCTACTCCTCTCTCAGTTCCCTCACTTGAAGGTGGGGATAAGAGCCAGTCTGGGGTCCTGCTGTGGCTACATGTAAAGAGACATCAGTCACCATGGATGGGGCAATGCTCTCTCTGCAAGGAACAGCGACCTTCCTGCCTCATCTTCCTTCTTGGATGTCACTCTTTACCAGAGTCATTGCCCAACCTGGACAGAGTGAAAGAAAGCAAGAAGGAGAGGAGGAGAACTGCATCATTCAGAGTTCTCCAGAGAAACAGGACTAATGGGAAATGTGTGTGCATTTCAGGAGAGGGGCAGAGAGGTCCCCAGACCTGTAGCAATTGAACTGGAGACACAGGACAGCCGCTGCTGAAGCTTGAAGACTTGAGCACCAGGAGTGCTGGAGATGCGTGTTCTGGTCTGGAAGCAGAGGGCACTGGAATGCGGGCAGGAGGATGTGTGCTCACAAGGGGGCACCAGCCCTTTTGCTCCAAACAAGCCTTCGCCTGACTGGGTGAGGCTTACCATGCCAAGGAAGGTGCCATGCACTCCTCAGGCTGCAGACCCCAATGTGTGTCTCATGCAGAGACACCCTTACACACAGTCCTAGGTGGCACTGGTAGGGGCTTCCATGCACCTGTGGCCCGGTCAGGTTAACAGGTGAGTCAGTCTTCCCAAGAACCGTTCCATTTTCTCTGAGGAAAAGTTAGGAATGTTTTGTCTATCAGCCATGGGCCATGTTCTTTGAGATAGTTTTGTCCATGTTTTAAGGTCACAAATGCCAACTTGATAGAGCTTTCAAGCGTCTTTCTCTGGACCATTAAGATGGGCTCCTTTGCAGTGTGGTCCCTCTGGTGAAGCTACCCAATCAGAAGCTGAACCATACTGTGGACAGAGGTGTTGTTAAGGACCACGTATCACATTCAGGGCTTGGAAAACAGACTTGACCACAGGTTCCCTGCAAGCACATCCAGGGTCTATGGTTCCATGACTGTGGAAGCTCCTACTCATGCAGGTGGTATCATTACCTGATGTCACCCAGGACTAGACACTCAAACTAGCTCATCCAACCACAGCATCCCAGGTGCTCTGTCCCATCAGAGTGCTCATGTCACTCTCCCATCCCTGGTGAAAGACAAGCAGACTTGAAACAGGGGAACTGCAGAAGACCTGAGAAGGACGAACTGTGAACCTTCCATGGCATGCGATTTGGCTTAGATTAGTTTTCTTATGGCTCAGGTATTATTAGCCTGAAAAGAAGCACACAGTAATGACTCAAACAATCAATGCCAGTGAAGTTCAGGGTGTTAGAAAAAACTGAGGATGAGCAGAGTCCCACGGGCAGGTGCGAAGATGTTCCAGAGTGATGCTGACCCCTGAGGGGAGGGAAGGGTCCTCGGCAGAGGGAGCTCAGCAGGACAGCCAGGGGTAGCTGAGCCCAGAGGAGTGAAGGACAAGATAAGATGAGCCTGGGACTGGAGGCACACACACACACACACACGCACACACTCCTCCATCTGCCCTGCTCCCTCTGACAGGCATAGGATTCCTAGATTCAGAAGAGATCATTCTGCAAGAGGAGGAGCTGGAGGCAGACTTGCTGGGTGCCCCGAAAGAAGTGAATGGAGGCTGTGATGGGATTGGTGCCAGGCGGCAGGGGACACCAGGCCTGCGGGCTGACCTGTGTTTAGGCTGATGACAAGAACTCTTCAAACCAAAAGGCACTTTTCCATTCTGCAGTCTACAGAATTGCCCAGATGTGTGTAATCTGCAGAGTGCCCAGGTGTGCAGTCCTGCACAGGTGCTGCCAGGGAAGTTGGAGGAAGTTGAAACAGTTCATGTGTTGATATAATTTAAACTTCTTTACAATGTGTAAAACCATAAAACTCTTTTTCCCATTTTTTTGAGGCGCATTCTCACTGTGTAGTTCAGGCTGGCCTCCAACCCACAGCAGCCCTCCTGCCTCGGCCTGTGGGTGCTGAGATGACAGGCACACGTCGCCGCGCCCAGACCGCCCTGTTTGCAGCCTTCCAACTCCCACTCTCTGAAAGAGCAGCTCTTATAAAATATCCTTTTAGAGATACCTTCTTCCTATAGATAATAATACAGCAACATAATCTCTTACCCTCTTTATTTTTAATGTAAATAATAGCTATTAGGACTCAGTATTGCAGCCGGATAGCTTAGTAACGTGTCTGATAAAACTCTCAAGTGGTCACAAATGTAAGCAATCACTGTTACAATGTTAGAATATTTTAAAAACGTAAAATGATGATTTTGGAGACTAAATTAATTTTTTCTTAGGATTTGTAGAGAATAGAGGAATGACTTTGGTACTGTACAACGTGGATGAATTAATGAAAAATTGCTACTTATTTAAAATTTCTCTAAATTTAATTTAAAAACACCTTGGCTATGAATAACTGATAGAGGCACATGGCCCACACTCAGGACACCAGGGAAGGACCATGCTACCACCTCCTTCCCAGTTTCCTGGCAGGTTCTGTGCCTTCCTGACTCTTTTGTGGGTCCTCTTGCATCCACTCTTCTTGAAAACACTTGAGCCCCAGGAAAATCAATTCATTGTCTCTTTCCTGCATTTTACATTCCATGACAAATTGACCCTAAGGACACAATGCTGGTTTCACATATGGATTTAGGAAAGGAAAACACATAGGTTGCAAGCGTTGCATCCAGAAAGAGAACAAGTTCCAGTGACCCTAAGGAGGCTGGGACCACTTTACACTCTTGAGCCTTTGGTCTCCAGCTGCAAACTCTTCTGGAGATCTGTACAGACTGAGAAGGAGGTGGCATAAGATCCAAAATGTACAACAGATACTGTGAACTGGGAAGAAACTGTTCAAAAGAAAAAACAAACTATGATGGAGGAAAGGAAGAAAGAGGAAAAGAAAAAAATCTGTATCTACACAAGATAGTTAATATACAGCCAGCTTAGTTCCTTGAAAAGAAAGTTTTGTGCTAATATTGTTTGGACAAGATATCACTTCTATAGCTTGTACTCTGAATAACTATTACAAAGGCAGCAATATACAATGTATCAACTGTTGTAACTGTCCTGCTAACATGCTTTGAAACTCAGTTTCATTATTATGTTTATCTTTTTTTCTTTAAAATAAAAAAATAGACAAAGTGGAGAAAATGAACTTAAGTAGGGACAAATATGTCACAGCAAGCAAAATGTCAAACCACAAAGAAGCTGTGACAGTTTAAAATTTTATGTACTTAATGACACGTAGCGTTAGGGTGCATAAAAATGAACAAAAATTTAAAATAAATTTAAATGACAAGATTCACCATCACAGGAGGAAGTTTTATCACATCCTTTTCATCAGTTGTTAGAACAAGGATACAATGGGAAAAAAAAATAGAGAGAAACTAGATTTGAAGAGTTTAGTTATTGCAGTTTCATCGTTTTTGTTTGGATGTTGCCAAGACCTGTAATCAGATGGATGTACATTTAAGATCCTTATGAATTCTTGAAACACCGAAGCACTCGCACTTTTGTCATTGTGAAATATTCTTCCTCGTGTCTAGTGACAGTCTTTGCTCAAAAGTTTTCTTTGATATTTAATATAGATGTTTCCACACACACCCCTCCCTTTGACTAGTCTTTACAGGGTTATCTTTTTCCATCTTTTTGCTTTGAACCTGCATCTTTAGATCTAAAATATATTTCCTGTGGACGTGACAGAGCTCTTATTTTTTTCTTTTTTGTCCGGTTAAGTGATCTCTGCCTTTTGACTGGCTTGGTTACATTGTTTACATTTGATATCACCATCAGTACATTGGTGTTGTCTTCTTGTTATTTTGTTTGTTTCATCTGTTCTTTGTTAATTTGCCTCTTTTCTTATCTTCTTTGGCTCAATTAGTTATTTTCCTATTCCATATTACCTTTTTTATTGTATTATTAGACATATTTCTTTGCTTTATATTACTTTCTCTCAGGCCTGTAGTAAACACATTTAATTTGTTGCTGGATATCTTCCAATAGTTTAATTCCACTTCATAAAAAATGTAATCACCCTACAAATAATACTTCTATTTCTTGGCACTGGAACTTCGTGTTGCTTCTATTGTGTAGTTCCCTTGCTTATGTTACAGATCCCATAATACATTGCTATTTTTTCCTTAAAAAGGAAATTATCTTAGGACTTCTGTTTCTGACCATAGTGGAGGAAAAAGTTACAGATTTGCTTTTGCACATGTAACAGGAATGCCTAAAACCATAGTTGACAATTCACAGGGGTCAGGCAAGTAAGGAGAGTGATCTTTGAGGTCCAGGAGACAGGGGAGCCCACATCTGTGTGTTTTTAGGCCCCAGCACAGGAGGGAGACCCTGGGGACGGCGGCAGGGAGAGGCTCCTTGGACCCGGACCGTGGTCCCTGAGCCGCAGGGCAGGTACAGCCCCGTCTTCAGGGATCAGGAAAAGCGGTGCGCAGTTCTGAGCAGGGCCGTGAGTCATGCCAGAAAGACTGGGACTTATCCGAAAAAAAACTGTTTCAAGTAACTTGTAGATCAAAGAAGAAATGAAAGAGTAAATTTAAAAGTATTCTGAAGTGAGAAAAAATGAAAACACAACATATCAAAATGTGTAGACTGCTCTAAAAGCAATATTTACAGGCAAACGCATAGCAGCAAAATACCTACATCAGAAAATAAGAAAGTCCTCACATAAATGATCTTTGCTTCTAATTTAAGCAAAAACCAAACCAAACAAAACAAAAAACTCTAAAAATAAAAGCAAAAAGCAGAAAAGTTTACAAGTCAATGAATGTGTAGTCAGTGGAAATAAAGGAAATGGTGAAAAACCATAGAAATTAATGACATAGAAAAAATACTGTCAATAAAGCTAATACTCATTTGTTAGAAAAGATAAAGTTGAAAAATCTCTAGCTAGAGTGATTAATAAAAAGAGGAAAGATATTCCTAAAATTAGCAGAGAGAGGTGACACCATTGCAGATCACAGTTATTAAAGGCAACATGAGAAAATAGTACGAACAGCTTTAAATCCTTGGACACATTTATAGTAGTCCATTAAAAGTACCTGTCATGGTTTATGTCGGTGGCCCCCAGACCTCATGTATTTGCATTGTGCATTTGTGATTGGTTCATTGTTTAGCACTCGGATTTGATGGTGTCAGTGCTACACCCTCCTAGGGGTGGAGCCAGGATGTGATAGAATGGCAGGAAGAAGGTGTGTCTCTCTCTCTTGCCGGTTTCCACCTTGCTCTTTGCAGCTGCCATGAACTGCGTCCCCGCCATGCCACCCTGCCTTGGAGCCAACTGAGTATGGACTGAAACCTCCAAAAACTGTAAGAAATAAACCTTTCGTTTCCCAACTTTAGGAATCAGGTATTTTGTCTCAGTGATGAGTAGAAAGTTACTAATTCAGTACCTGTGACTGTATTTTCTATACTCTCATCCATTTGGGATTTGTGCATATTGAATCTTTTTTTAAAACTATGAGTCATATGTTTTTGCTCACATTTTCCTGCTTCTTTATGAATCTAGTAATTTTTTGTTATATGTTCGACATTGTCAGTTTTACATTATTTACTATGTAGACTGCATCCATTTCCTTTAAGGAGTGCCTTTGGTTTGGCAAGTAACTAAGTAACAGTCAAAATTCCCGCCTTCTCTGGAAACCTGTATCAGAAGATGTTTTGGGACAGTTCTAGAGTGGTCTTTCTCTATAGTCACGTTAGCTCTGTTGTTAGGTTAGGGCCCATCTGCATGCTCCTGTTGAGTGAGACGACCCCACTGCGGCCAGCAGACTCTGAACGTCTCCGTCTCTGAGCTCTGAGACTTGTCCCCTCGTTGGTGCTCAGCAGTGGCTCTCTGTCCAGCCTTGCTGATCGGCCCTGCAGGGAGCGCTGTTTGTTCACCTGAAGGCTGGGGAAGAGGGGACCGGAGTGGATGAGTCTGCAGGCTGCTGGGACTTCTGCTGTGGTGTACTTGTTCTCCTGGTGCTCTCCCAATTTGGCTGTCTGAGCCTTCACAAGCTTCATTCAGCCTCTCCACTAAGGGAGGCCCTGGGGCCCAGAAGGCCCTTTCCTGCCTCTAGGAGAGAAGTTAATGACAGCCCTGTCCCGTGAATGCAAGGACTGAAAGCAGCTACTTCATTTAGTGCAAGTATTTCACCCAGTTTTCTAGATTCTCCCTGTGGTGAGCAGGCCTGGTGCCAGCTTTTCTGTCAGCTGGGAGGCCACGGTGGGAGAAGATGTTGAAAATGTTCACCGTGTGGTCAGGATGTAAAAGAGAGACATGAAGGAAGCAGGGTCTCCATGTCCCTTCCAAGGACACACTCCCAAAGGTAGTGCTCTCCCTCCAGGCCCCACACTTCCCCGTTCCATCACTTCCCCACAGTGCTGCAGGCCTAATACATAGTCTTGAGGGGCACAGAGGGTCACCACAGTAGTCTGCTCAGCACAGCGTTCTTATTTTTCTCTCTTGTCAAACTCTTCTTCATCCTGTAAAACACAGCTATCTATGCCATCTTCTTAGATGCTCTTCTGGATTCACCAGGTTTTATAGCTGCCCTCTCTCCCAACAACCTATGTCCACATCTCACTGTGCTATAATTATTTATGTACCTACGTGTAATTACTTATTTACCTATATGCTGAGTTTAAACCTCATAAGATAAAGAAACAAGCGCTGCTTTTCTTACCATTCTCTGATCACCATCATGCACACCTGGCAGGTTCTTGTTGGGCACTGGTTGAATGACAGGTAGACAGGGGTGTGTGGGGAAGTAGAGATGCAGCAGCAGCCCACTATGCTGCCTTGAATGAGTGCACCTCAGCCATTTTTGCCTTCTTGACACAGTTTCTACATTCAGCCCTGCTCTCTGATGAGGGAGCCCTGATGTTGGAGCCCTTCTTTGCTTGCAGACTCCTAGACCCTGATACTGTGTCTCTGAACACCTATTCTGAAAGTAGCTGTCCACTTCTTTTCCAGCTGACACTTAACTGTCGGCCTCCTGTGTTGGCTCTGCCTTCTTACTGTGAGGTTTATAACCTCAGGACATTTGCATTAGAACCTCTGGTGGGTCACACTCTGGTCTTCCAGCTTCTGGGACTGTAGCTTTCTGGAGTGTGCATTGGCTCCCAGCACGACCCTGCTTCCCATTCTATGCCCTCTGTATCATGACCTCCTAATTACAGAAAGGCAACTGGTGTTTACTGCGCAATTAGTAGGAGCCAGGCACATTGTATATGACTTGGCATTTAGTCCTCTGAAAACCCTATCAGACGGGTTATTTATTATTTTCTGTTATTTTGCCAGGTTGAGACCTGCTTGAGTTTAAGCAGGGGGTGACAGATGCAGTAACAAAGCCTGTCTCTCTCTGACCCTCAGGACCATGCCTCTGCCACGTTTCCTCGTGAATTGTCCATCTGATTCCCGATGTTGCTGGCCCACAGTCTCTCCTGAGCTGAGACGTGTTGGGTTGTGCAGATTTACTTAGACCTTGGCAGTGAATCCATCTGGGGGCTTCTGCCTGGGCACAGAGTGTGAGGTGCCCCATTCTCACCCTTCCAATTCAAACTCTAGGCAAATGCTTGGGATTTAGAGTTAGGGCATTTGGGCTCGCCCCAATCCGAGCTGTGTTGTTTAGGGATGGACCTCAGGCAAGACTTGTGTCCTTGGCTTCTCTGGTCTCAGTTCCAATCCCTACCCACCAGTCTAACTGAGACCCCTCTTGGTCTCTTGTGCCCCAAGAGCTTCTTGCCATGGGCCCCTCACTCTTCTGACAGTGCATGCTCCCTCATCTCTTCAACCTGTCCTGTCAACCTTATCTATCTCAAATTTTACATGAGCACTTTCCATTTCAGAATGGGCTCTGGGTCTGAGTTGAGAAACCAGTTGTATCATCTAAGACACAAAACTCTGAGGCTCCATGCCCTGGGCTGGAAAGTAGGAGGAGAATCCATTTCTACCGAAGGTGCCTGTGATAATCAGGAGAGACCTTCTTGTACCATGCTCTGTGGAGTTACTGTACTGGGCGGTGACCATGGCTGCACACTGGTGCTCACTGTGGCTCACCAGTGCCCACCATAGTACAGAGCTGGCCAGTGGTTCACAGCAGTGACCTTCTTGTAGACTTTTGCACTTTACCCAGCCTTCTGAACACAAATTGCAGCTTCTTGGACTCAAGAATTACAACTTGTTTTTGAGCAGCCAGGGAGGGCCCTGGCCTACTGTGGGCCCTGGAGGGGCTGTTGTCCCAAATAGTCACTGCTCCAGGCCAGCACAGGTCCATTCAGTGCAAGGTGGTCTTGCAACAGCAGAATGAGATTGGGAAAAGGGAGACCTCACAAGGACCCAACTGTGAGTCAGAGGTGAAGTCAGTCAAAATCTTAAACGAGCAGCCAGGAGTCTGAGATGGTAACAGGCAAAAACCAAATTGTGAGTGCAGGGATCTGTGTGAAGGGTACATAGTGCCAAGCCAGAGCTCTGCTTGCGTTTCTTTCAGGAACTGGACTGAGACCCACAGGTGAAGAAATGGTGAGGCAAAAGAACACTTTGAGGATTCCATGTACCTTTTGTCCTTCCAAAACAGAGGCCTCCAGAGTGCTGTGGGTGGCACCAGAACCAGGCTAGGCTGGCAACACACAGTTGTTTTTGTGGATCAAATGACCATGTAGCTGTGCATACCATAAGCCAGAGCTGGTGCTGACACCCCTGACTTTCTGGGGTGCCATGCAAAGAGCAGCAGTGGAAGGCAGATGCAGTGGGAGAAGAAGGTGAGGAAAGGTGCCAGAGACCTGCTGCTGCTCCTGCAGATGGGAGTCCGGCCCAGCCTGTCCTGGGTCTGTGCCCTGCTGACCCATCTCCCTGCTCCCACTTTGCTTCCCTTTGAGCAGAGGGGTCTGCTAAAAGCACAAGTCAGATGCCTAGGTAAGCCTTCCATGGTTCCCAGCTGACAGTGCCTACAGGGCTCTCCAGAATCCAGTCCCGCTTACTTCTTTGATGTCTCCTCGTGCCATATTTGCTAGGCTAGTTCACTAAATTTAAGCCACACCAACTCCTCCTTGATCTTCATTTTCTGCTTAAAACCTTTGTACTATTGGGCCGGGGATTTAGGTCAGCAGCATAAGCACCTGCCTGGCAAGCATGAGGTTGTGAGTTCGATCCCCAGCACCAAACCAAACCAAACCAAACCAAAACAAAAAGCCCCCACAAAAACACCCCTTTGTATTATTGTAGGTTCCCTCAGCCAGAAATACTCTGCTTCAGTTGTCTCACACCACTTCCTCCAGAAACCTTCCTTGGTCACTCCAGCCTGAGCAGTGCATGCTCATCTTCAAGTTTATCTCTTACAGCCTCTCCTTTCCTTCCTTTTATTAAATCTGTTGCTGATTGAGCTTCTTTTACTTCTTTAGCTACTGTCACCTGCACATCCATTAGGATGGGAGTCTTGAGACAGAGGATCTCAGAATCATTTGCTCCTGGGTTCACTCACTCGCTCCCTGACACTAAGCATCCAGGGTGGACAGTTCGTTGCTGTCTGGGGACACAGCAGGCAACAACATGACAGGATCAAACAGGCTCCTTTGATATTCTTATTGCCCAATAAATACCAACTTATGACTCAGACAAATGAATAAACCAAAAGGTAAGAAACAGGTTGACTTAGAAAAGAAGCATATAGGTCAATTGTACATCACTAACGCTAACAGTGAACTTTAACAAGAAAGCAACAAAACGCCAATTGAGCTAGGCTAAGGCATCTAGATCAGACAGCATTGGTCCAGAGAAAATGAGCTAGGGAAGGCTCCCTCCTTGGGACTTCTGAAATTATGCAGGAATTTTTAAAATGTAGAAAGTGGCTGGGAGTACCCAGCATGAATATACCATGTATGTTTCTTCTTTCCTCAGTAACTTATTAGACATAATTTATTGTGTTTTCCTTGAAAAATGAAATGGTGTTTGCAATCAACTGCACTTGTACTGCTGATTCCTAACAATAATTTTATGTGCAGGATTTAATGACTCTTTCAGGAATTTTCATAAACTGCTATGACCCAAAGCCAAATTTAAGACAGCAAAGAGACAGAGGCAAGAGGCACTTTTAATGGTGGAAATGCCAGACACTCAGATCCCATTTTCCTGGCCTCAGGTTCTGGCTGAGTTTTCACGTTACAGCATCGCCTCTCTGTGAAGTCATGTAGACCTTGTCCCTTTCCTTCCCATCATAGAGACTGATGAAAATATAAACTGAGTCCACACAGAGAGAAATCCCAACAGTTCAGTCACACAGTGGAGAAAGCCAGGGGGAGTTACTAAAGCTTGATGCCTAAGTAGGCACCAGGAGATGGTGCGTGCTTTTTAAAAAAAATGTACTTAATAATGTGAAGTAACTTAACCAAGTATTGACTTTGGCTGGGAGGGGCATGAAAACTAAATTAACGATAGATTAAAATGCCTCACCATAGCATATTGCATATTGATTTGTTCTTTTTAATAGGATAAACACTTTTATCTACTAGATAACTTCCACATGATTTCTTACTTCCCTTTTTCAGAGCACTTAACAGTTAAGCTCGATCTAGTCCAGCTAAATGTAAGCTTGGAATCCTTGATTCTGAATTGATTTTTTACTGCAAAACTAAAATTCTGATGCCCACTGTCGGGTAGTTACCCTGACATTCTCCAAGATCTTGTTAGAGATTTCTTTCTGTGTTTAGATGTCAAGATATTAATTGCTTTTTGCAATATGCTGTGACTCATGCTTAAAGTAATTACTTTTCCTTAATGACCCAAGCAGGGAAGCGGGTGACATTTTTAAATGGTGGAAAGGATAAAGGAGCTAACATAATCTCCCTCATCTCCTTCTCCTCCACACTGCGATTTCATCTGTAAGAAAGGTGCTGAGATGCCTTCCTCATCAGCTGAGGTCACGGCCTGTGAGCTGAGCTCACCTGAGTGTCTCGGGCAGGAATGCTGCTATGGCCATGCTTAGCTAAAGGAGAAGACCCGGCCACTGGGAGAGCAAAGAGCCTGGAAACCTAAGGAATGGTGCCAATTGGTGCTAATCAGATGGGAGACAAACATCTTCTCCTTGGCTTCACACCAGGTACAGGTATGAATCCAGCAGGAGGGCACATCTACAAAAAGGTAAAACAGAGTTTCCAGAAGAGAACATGGAGCATCTTCACGACCTTTCTTAAAGGTTCCATAAAGTTTTTGTAAGCAGGACTAAACTACCAACCACAGTGGAAAAAATAATGAATTTCTGTATTAAAACGAAAAATGTCCATTCACAGGAACCCATTCAAGACTCTCTCTCTTTCTCTCTCTCTCTCCCCTCCCGCCCTTGCATAGAAGCTTTCTTTACCCCAATATATTCTGCTCAAAAAAAAAATTCCATTCATCAAAACCATACCACCAAGACAGTGAAAAATACAGTTCACGGAATGAAAAAATAATTATTGTGATATATCAAAGAATTCATTTCCATAATAGATAAAGAAAACACACAGCCCAATAGAAAACTGGATATGAACACAAACAAGTACTTAACAAAATAGAGGCAAATGCTTGTAAACACACAAGTAGCAAATCTAATTAGTCATCAGAGAAATATTAATTAAAAACACAATGAGCTTATGCTATACATCCAGCAGAATGTCTCAAATGACAGACTCTAGCAACTGCTGAACGGGACGTGGAGAAAGGGGGCCTCTGTGTACCGCAGGAGCAGCTGGCGGAGCTGTGCTGCCTGAGGCTGGCAGTGGCCAAGAAGCAGAGTGCTAGCATAGCTCATGATGCTACCGCTTTGCTCCTATGTGTTTAAGTTACAACGGACCCTTACCAGAACATGCAGAACCCAATGCAGATGCCACACAAATGTCCACTTGGAGATGGCATGGCCAAGTCCATTGTGATGTACTCACCAGCCGCGATGGAAGTGGGAGTGAGAGGTCCACAACTGCAGCACTTGTGGGCATCTCACCAGCATCAGCTGAGTGGCAAAGGACACAGGAGTCCACGCTGCCTGGTTAAATTCACATACAGCTCAGAAACAGTTAACCTGAGCTGTCTTCTTAGAGAACAGGGAGGCGTTTTACTTTTGCAGGGGTTTTAACTGGAGGAGCTATCTGGGTGCTTGATGATCTGGTTTTGCTCTGGGTGCTGATTCCATGGAATTTTTCAACTTAGGAAGAAACATCAAACTAGACACTCACTGTGTACTCACAATCTGTGCATAGAATAAAATCTTATTGCAAGATATTTTATATTTTCCAGTTTATTTTGATTATATTTGGAGAGGCAGATTTTACATGATAGCTTCAAACCAACCATTGTACATTAACCAAATTTTACACAAGCCATTTGAAAAAGGATCTAAAAATGTGCTTATTATTGGTATTATATAACGTTTATCAAGCACCAAGAGTGTGCTGAGAACTGTACAGAACAAATGCAGAAAAGACAAGGTCCCTGCCTTCGAGGACACCCACCCCGTAGGGTCTTGCACATAAAACTTCACCTTGTGTTTCACACTCTTTTGTTCATAAGGCATAAATAAGTTTGTTGCATTTCTCATTGTTACTGAATAAACAGCTAATTCCCTTTTCCCCAGGTATGCCAACAATCATTTGCATCTCTGCTTTTAAATACAAATTTCTGTGGTATAATATATAGTGTATATTGATTTGGTATTCACACAGTTGTTCACAAGATTCTTGCAGGTTGGTTATAATATGAAGCACATTGAATTTCAACATTCACAAATTTTTATACCACTTAATAGAATCTTTTACTGTTGGCAGAGGGTTTTTTGTTTTAAAACAATGAAATGTTACTGTAAACAAACAAACAAAAAAACCCACACTGCTTGGATTCCAGTAAGGGTATCAGGCTGTGGCACAGATATCTAGGATAATGATTTAACACACGGACTAAACTACCCTTGCAGATATCAGGCATTGAGCTGCATGCCCTAAAGTACTTATGACCAGCGAGTCATGGGTGATGTGAGTGTGATCAGCTTCACCATATTTCCAGGTTAAACAAGAGAGTACGGGGATAAAATATCTGAAATGTGTGAGCTGTGAAATTTTCTTTCTTTTTGGCTTTTCTGTGAGGCTGTGTTCACAACAAAATCATATTAGAAAAGAGGACAGATTAATTCTGAATTTAGTCATTGGCTAAGGACTTTTGCTTTCATATTAATCCAATTCAATAATACCACCTGATTGTTTACTTTTTAAAATGCAAGAAAAATGATATGAATTTTGAACGTGTAGAGTATGAGATCTGAGTAGAAGAAATTGTATTTTATGTAACAAGGCCACAGAGCCCAGGGGAAGCAGGGTGGGGCAAGCTTGGTTTAAGGGAGAAGGAGCCCAACTTTGAACTTCACCTACAGATCCCTAGGCCCTAAGCATCCAGGAGCCCAGCAAAGGGCAAAGGTCCATCCTTCAGCACCAGACACAGTGCCCACCTCCTCTTTGGTCCTGTAACCTGCTCTCCCAAGGCATTACCAGTCTAGATGTTGCCAGATGTAGCAAGATGGTGAGTTGAATTTTATAGTCATACTGCACTTAGAGCAAGACTGAATTTCTCTGACACCTCCCAAAACATAAAAAGGGTAGAGGAAAACTCTATAGTGCCCTCCCACTTCCACGCTTAAGGTGGGGCTTCTCCTTGCTCCTAGGTAAATAGGCACATGTCCCAGTAGGAGCAGTTTCACCCATGGGCAGTGATGAAGTAGTTTGGTCCAGCCCCCAAGATCCCACCCACCAGACGGAGGAGAAGTCAGGTTGGGATGTGGTAAGACTTTCCTTATCCTAGGTGAGCACATCTATACTGTTCTGCAAACCACAAAGCAAGAGATTGGGAACTACTCTCTCTCTGCTTGACAGTTTAATCTGTTATAAACAGCAAAGCAGCAGGATCAGATATGGTGTAGTCTCACTGGCTGAAGGCAGAGAGCAACTCTCAAGGGTGTCAACTGGTACCTTCTTTGGAGTGAAAGAAGCAACCTTATGTAATGTTCCTTATCTAAAACAGAGCACCAGAGGACTCAAACTCTGACAACCAACAATAATATATGGGTAAATTTTTTCATTGTCAATTATAAATCCTCTACACAAAGACTTCAGCTTCAGTAACCTAATGGAAATCCACACATAAACATGAAAATAGAAATAAGACAATGAAGACCTCTAACATAAAGATTGCTACAGATGATGGCATCCATCCTTTGTTAACGTCAAGAACTGCCCCTTCATAGTGGACAGTGGATGAAACACAGCAAGCTAAGCACTGCTTGAGATTGTTTACGAGGAATGCTGGACTCCTATTGCTTTAAAATTTGAGATGCTTCCCAAATCCTACCTGCAGGAATTTATCATTCTATCCAGAATGTCTATCCTGTCAAAATGAATGTATATACACTTTGTCATCAGAAGAATTTACGATTGCTAGTTTCTGACACTCATCTTTTCTTTAACATGTAACGAGACATGAAATGCAGATGTTTGTCAGGGCTTATTCTATCTGGTTATTATCTGAGCACCATTCCTCAGGTGGAAGCCAGATCACCCTCTGACAAAATTACAGCAGCTTCCTATATACTGGAAAACCCCGTTCTCCAGTCACTTAATGGAGAAGACATAAATGAAAATTAGGAACCCAGACAGACGTGTAGCTAGATAAATGGTTAAACAGATGCTATTTTTTGCACTGCTGACAAGTGTTCCAAACTGTTGAGTAGGTGTTGGGTAGTTGAGAAAACCTCAGTGCTCGTATCATATTGTTGAACAAGCTTCAACATCTTAAAGCCATTGGGAAAGCCATGAAAACCATGGTTATAATGTCAACATTCTGCCATTGTCTCTGCTCTTCAAGGCACAAGGACAAGTTCCAAACTTTTCAGAGGAGAGCATCTGCTACCACTGGGAGAGTCAAGGTGTGGGGCCGCACGCCAAAGGAAGGAGGGAGCTTCCTTGGGGTGGCTCTGACTTCTGAGATGCTTCCCAAGTCCCACCAGCGGCAAGCAGCCACTGCATATCATGGGTTGGGAACCAGAAGGCCTCCAGGCCCAGGTACTTGGCCTGTTATGCAGAGAGCTTGGCTTGGCACTCGGCTTGGCAAGCCCGCTCCTGCTGCCCCTGGGCACAAGGGGGAAGGTCCAGCCTGTGCCATGAAGATCGCAGCAAGGCAGACCCTGCTGCATGGTGGTGGGAGAAGGGCAGGCGAGAAGTCAGCAGCCCTTGAGGAAAGTCAGTGAAAGGTCAGGTCCTTGCAGAACACACACCCTGCTCTTCACCAGCAGTGGCTGCTGAGAGCAGGCCAAGAGCCCGCCCCGGGTCTTCTCTCGACATCTCCCAGCTTATCCAAGGACACATTAAATACCCTCTGTGTAATTTATACCCGCCCGAAACATCACCAAATGGGAAGAACCCAATTCATCTCCTTTTTTTGCTTAGAATATTCAATTTGGATTTACTGATAGTCCATTACATTCTTTTGGTAGGAAAAGATATTGCACTTCTAAAAATGCGTCGAGTGTAATTACATCAAAGCTAATAGGTAGGTAGATGTCTTGCTAGAGTGTACGCATTCTGAAGACCACCTTTAGCATCTGCAGAAAGTTTCCATGATTTCGTCTTTATTTCACTAAACTGGGGCCACACTGCTGCAGGCTTCTAAAACACAGAGGAAGACACCAGCTGCGTAAGCCTCACACAGCGCAGGTCCGCGGGCTCATGACTTCATGGTGCAGATGGGCACGACAATGACCAGGATTACAGTGCATGTAGCAGCCGCGATCAGAGCAGCTATCTTGCAGACCTTGGCTCGTCTGAATTCAGCTTCTTTCCGTTTCAGTAGTGAATCATAGCCTGGAGTATAAATGTCTTCCATCCAATACTCTAAGTTGTTTGGATTTAAAGATTCTTGTGCCTAAAAGTGAAGAGAAAATGTTAGAAACATGATGAGTATTTGAAACCAGGTCAGAGACTTTGTTGACAGTTGTCACTCTCAAAGCATTAAGAGCTGGGAGCCGGTGAAGACCGTGTCAGAAACGCAGCACCGACAGCCCCGTGCCCTTCACGACTACCACTGACTCAGCCCTGGACCCTCTGTGACTCAAAATGCTGGGATGGTGACTTTGACAAAGGGAACCCCAGGGGTCTCCTGTCTATAAGGAGGATTGGGACCAACAGGATTGGGACCAACACTCTAAACATCAAGGGTAGTAAACCAAGGACAGGCCAACCCCACTGCCAAGGAAGAAGGGAGTCATGGCAAAATACTCCTTGCCCCCAGCTTCCCAGAAGAGACCTGCTGGAAGCAAGGCCTTCACAGAACTCCAAGTCAGTTCCATTTCTCAGAAAAACTTCTGTTAAAAATCAAAGTACCACAAAGATAAGCAGCTCAAACAAAACATAAATATTTCAGCTTCAAACCCTTGTTGAGCAGGCCAAGCTCAAAGTCAATGTCTATAGACCCAGGGCCTAGTGTTCTTGGCCCAGGCCAGCTGCAGCAACCTTTATTGTCTGGGTGCAGCTGGAAGAGAGGGACCTACGAACAAGCCTCGCCTGGGCCCCTGAGATTAATGAGCCATCTGCAGCAGTTTAACCTGTATTGCCCACAAATCCTCCTCCATGTTGATGCTGATGATCTATTTCCACAGAACGGCAGCGTCTTGCTTTATAGCAAGTATTTAATAATGTAAGTGCCACACAAAATGGTAACGCAGTGCACTTCCAAGTGAGGTCACCTGAATCTGAAACAAACTGAATCCTCGTTTTGAAGATTTCTCTTGCATTGTTTAATATTCATAAACACAGGCACACACACACACACACACAGGATCAAAGCCAAACCTTCACTACTTTACCAACTCATTGTACCACGCTATCGGTGGAACACTGATTCTGGTGCATGCTAAGAACTTCCCACCTGCACCTGCTCTGTGCCCCAGCAGACGGATCCACATGGTGCTTTAGGGGTCCCTGCCCTGTCTCACGTGTGGGTCAGGCCGGGCTCAAAGGACAGAGAGGCAGAGGCACTTACTCCTCAGCTCTGTGCCTGCTGTACTGCAGCCTGGTCTCCACAGCTGCTGGTCTCCAGGAGTATCAGAAACAGTTCTCGCCTCGCCTGCCAACCTAGAGTGGCAGCAGCTTCTGCCCGCGCTCATCCCTTGGCCTGGGCCTGGCTCCAGGGCACAGTGTGGGCCTGGGCCCTGAGTGTGCTGTCTGCTTCCTCACAACCCTGGCCCCACCCCTCTCCACCTGTTCCTTACAGACTGTGGCCTGCAGATCCCACCTGCAGACTCATCCTCAACAGGTTTTTCTATTTATAAACCCTTGAGAAAAAAATCTGAAGAACAATATTGTGTGACCTGTAAAAATTATAAGACATGTAAGTCTCAATTTAAAAAATCAAGTTCTATCAGAACACAGCCAGGCACATTTGTTCACAAATGGACTATAGGTGCTTTTGTACTGCAGGGAGGGCTGAGCAGGACAGAGGTACTGACACTCTCCAAGGGCCCCCGGCTATGTGGAGAGGCCAGCAGCACTGTAAGGAAACCCAGACATTACTAGGGACAGGTCCGCAGCTGCAGGTGGTCTGTCCACCTGGAGCCTCTGCAGGATAGGACCAGGCAGGGTTAACACACCACCCCACAGCCTTGCTTGGAGCCACCCTGGTCAGCTCTACCAGTGCCACTCTGATGTCTGAACACATGTTGTTGAGCTGAGCCACTGTCCAGACACATGCACACTCATGTGCACACACACACACACACACACACACACACACACACATACACACTACCATGCACACAAATACACATAGAGTTCTGCCCCTGTGGGCACTAGGGCTGGCTGCTTTCCCACGACGGACCCACAGTGGTCTGGGTGGAGATGTGGCCCCAAAGCACTCCAGCCTGGCACGCTGCAGGTGGAGAGGTGGAGAGAACCTGCCTTCCTTCCCAGACCCCAGGGCTGGCTGAGACAGAAAATAGTGTGTGCAGGACACATCAGGGGTTGTACCTCGCTCCCTCTGCCTCGGAGAGAGGGAATCAACTTCCTTTCAGAGCTATTGACACTTTATTACAGGCTAGGGTTCTGCCTGTGAAATAAACTATTTTTAATTAGTTTTTTCTGTAACTGCGAGCAGTAATAGCACCACATAGCATGGAGGTAATCTCAAGGTTCCCAGGGGTGCGGGGGTGGGGGGGCTCGTGGCTAATTAGGCTGCCAGACAGAGGAAATAAACATGGCCACACCTCTCCCTGCCCCTGCCAGGAGAACCACCAATGGCTAATGTGCATCTGGACAACAGGGACCTTCAGATGCTCAGCTGATCCGAGTCAGTGCTTTTTTCTCTGGAAGGCTGAACAAGGGACGAGATGCCTCTTTGCCTCTGCTTCAAGGCAGACACCTCCTCAGCCGAGCAACCGGAAGCTGCATCCTTTGCATCGTATGGAGTATTCCTCAGTGTGCTGTAATCTATTATTGTCATTATTTTATAACCACCTCCATGCTTATAAACATCGAAACATGAAACCCACACACATCCATACAGGCCACATTGCCCAACTCCTTGCCCTAGCCCTTAAGAAGATGGTCTTCGGTCTCATCTGAGGCAGAGACTCTTGAGGGCACCCTGCAGCACCAGAAGTCCTGGGGTCCCACTGGTTGAGTCTTTTGCACCTGAGGTCCTCTCTGGCAGCCTGGAGGTCCACGGCTCTTTGACCCTCATGGTTCAAGGTGCACAAGCTCTGCAAAGGCACACTGGGCCCCACTCCGAGAGACCAAGTCCGTGTGAGGCCTGCCTCAGGATGCAGGATCAGAGCATGGTGGCCAGGCCGGCATCGGGATGTGCACACACAGTCTGGCCATGGGGACATGCACTGCTGCCACAGACCTAGGGTCTGACAGGGCTTCCCTTGGCTGCAGCCGCTGTCACTCAGGGCCCAGACACACAAGTGCTACTGCAACCATTTGTTCGGGACACGAATCTCTAGTAACTCTTAGAAAAGTGGGCTGGCATGGAGGTAAGACAAGATGGACCATGTGAGACTGACTGCGGGACGACCCAATGTGGGTTTAGGCTTGCTGACCTGGGCAAGTGACTGAGCTTCCCAGTGCCTCAGTTTCTTCATGTGTAAACTGGAGGTGGTGGTTACAATCCCTGTTCCCCAGGCCACTGTGCCTGGAACTGGGTGGTTCCTGGGAAGAGCACCATGCCACACTGATGGATTTCGGTGCTTTTACTCGAGGTTTTCTTGGAGCCTATTAACTCAAAGGTCTTTGGAAAGACTGCTCCACTTCCTCGCAGGGGGGCCTGTGAGGGTGGCTATGCCTAAAACTATGGCCCATTACATGGCTGAGGCCAAGGCTCCAGTTCACAGGCCACCAGCACCTAGGCCAGAACCCAGAGCTACTGGAACCCAGTCCTTTGCCTGCTCCTGCACAGACTTCTGCCTCACAGCCTGGCCATGCAGTGAGCCTCCCCACACCACCCCCCCAAAGCCCTCGCCAACCGCACCCCAAGTGCACATCAAGCTGTATGTGCACTGGCACCTCTGGTGCCACAGCCTCACTGCCCACAGAGCCTCAACCTAAGGTGCAAACAGATGCTTCCTTGGGTTCGTGGTGAATGTGGAGTCACAGGGAGATGTGTGTGGGTGCATCTCAGAGCTACACAGCAGAATAAACGCGTAGCCCAAACCCAGCCTGGCCTGCCGTCTAGCCACAGTGGCATCCCCAGATCTTCCAGGGCTGGCTCTTACCTGGGCTGTTCCGTATGGAAACATAAACCATAGCTCGGCTCCCCCAATATGTTTATCCCACGCACTACACCGCTATAGTGGCTTGTGTTTCCCGAGGCTGTTTGGCTCAGGTCTTGTGAGCAAACATTAGAATTTGCACTTGGTCTTAAAAGTATCGGTGGTAGAAAATCAGGTGGTCAGCAGGTAGGTAAACAGACAAAGCAAGCACCCACAGTGCTCAGGGTTAACAAACAACTAAGCAAAACAACCGTGCCCTTGCCAAAAGTCTCCTCCGCACTCTGGTTCACCAAGGCTCAGCACTGCATGGCAGGACCCAGAAGTGGAAGGGCAGGGAGTGTGCAGGTCTAGGTCACCCAACTACTCCTGCACCTGCAGGCAGAGACAGGCTCACCTGCAGGTCTAGAGCTGCCAGCTTGCCCTTGTCACCCGCATTCCGCGTGAACTCCTCCACCGTCCAGGAGGGCTGTGCCCGCCGCACCTCTGCCAGCTCTGTCAGCCGCATGTCTGTGTACAGGGGGTTGCTCTTCATGTGGGCCTTGAGGGATGAGGGGTACGGGTGAGGGCTGAACACCTGCTCCACGAGGAAGCCGTCCTTGGGTTGCTTGGGCAGGCGGTGCTGCGGGGGGACATCGTACTGCCTGTCAGCCTGCAGAGAGAACAGATAAGCAAGAAGCATGGCTCTCACAGTGCCATAGGGCAGCCAGTGGCTTTTTGTCACGAGGCCCTTGTGACACCAAGGGAGCAGCATGCAGTTACTCAGAAGACAGAAAGAGCAGCCGTGCCAAGGAAATTCTGTTCTGGCCCCCAAAAGAGCTAAGGTTTCCAACCCCCGAGCAGAACCTTTACTCTGACTCATTCATCCAGGCCGTATCACGCTGTGGGTGTCCTCAGTTTATCGCAGGGCCTCTGACATCTCCCCTTCTGCTTTCCAGCCTCAGATCTCCACACTTTCCTCCTTGTAGCAAGTCCTCCTTGGCCCACCGAGACCCAGATGGTGCTGGTCTGTGTGTTGTGCTGGGAGTGGTACAGACCCCTTGCCATGTGCGTCACACTGAATGGTCACTGCCCATTTGCCTGTCCATCCCCCTGCAAGGCCGGGCGGTCCATGAACGGGGAGCCTTTTGCTCCACTTTTAATGCAAAGCTATGCCACCAAGCAGAACATCTTCTCTCACTTTCTGCCACAGGGAGCAAACACGTGGACAGAAAGTTGGTGTATGAATCAGAGAGCTGCCTGGCTGGAAGAGAAGGAAAGAAAGAAGAGCCCGCAGACGTGAGGGCATGAGGAGAAGGAGCACGGGTCTAGAGAGGCACAGGCCAGAGCACTGCTGTCCCCAGGGAAACCACAGTGCCTGCTGCCACCCTTCAGGGCCATTGGCACAGACAGAATGTGGACAAACTCAGCAACACCCCGGGAAGAAACAGGGGTCCCTCCTGCTGCTGCTGTCAGCCTTGGGAAGCCCCACTGACTTCACAGACCTGCACATCCCCACTCCACGCACCTGTGCAGCCCCCATGGTGCCCACAGCTAGCACAACAGGGGCTGGGCAGTAACGACACCCACAGTGCAGCCCGGCCTGGTGACCGCACTTGGGGGCGACATGCATCTGCTGCCTGCACAGTATCAGATGTGGTCCTCTCGCGCATCTGCTCTGCAACATGCCAGACTGTCCCTGCGATAGTCTGCTCAGGCCAGAGTGGCTGCCAAGGGGCCAGGCAGGATGACTTGTGACAAGGGGCCTTGGCCGCTGCACCTGCACTGAGGAGGCTTCACTCCCACCCCGCACTGCTCCACGTGCACAACACAGGAGCCTCCATCCCCGTCTGCGCCAGGTCCATCAGGACCCCGACTGCAGAGCCCATCGGCTTCAGAGGCTCAGGGAGAGGACTTGGATCTGCCGAGGGGGAGGTGGGGCCGCCATTCCTTCTCACTGTTTGGTTTTGGTTTTGCTCTTTTGTCTGGTACCAACAATTGAACTCAGGGCCTTCACATGGAGCTGCATCCCCATTTCTCTTTATATTTTAAGACAGGGTCTCACCACGTCATATGTGGCCCAGACTAGACTTGAGTTTGGGACCTTCCTGCCTCAGCCTCCCTGAGTGCTGGGATTATGGGCGGGCACTACCATATCCAGCTGGATCCGCCATTCTTGATGGAGGAACCCTGGAGGTAGAGTGGAGCCTTCCCAGAATGGTGCTTGACTGGCACCACTGACTGGGGGACACAGTAAGCGAGCAGGGCTCAGGGTGGGTGAGTGCAGGGTAAGGGGTATCTGGAATCCACAGAGCTTTAAGGTCTAGGCTAGGAAGTTTGCCATTGTTTTCTACAGCAAAGAAAGGGAAGCCAAGGAAGTGCTGAGAACAGGGCTCCTGGTCAGTTATGGAGAGTGGAGTTGGGGGTGTGTGAGCCCAGTGGCCCCCGAGCTGGGAGGAAAGGCAAGGAGGGACCCTCAAGCCGGGGGTGGGGGGGTGGAGGTGGGGAGGGATGGGGAGGCTGCCCTAGGGCCCAGCGGGTTGGGGATTCAAGGGAGAGGAGGCGGGCATGCAGGTTACATCATGAAGACAGGGCTGTTGGGTCCAGAATTTGCATGTGAATTCAGCCCAGGACAGACAGAATGGTGAGTCCCATCAAAGGGAGTAAGAAGGAGGGACACGGGCTTTGAACAGATAGGAAAGCCTGACTTGAAACCTGTGGGAGTGATCAGAGTGATCTGAGACCTTCGACATGTGAACCAGGGGTGAGGGCTCAGGGGACCGAGCTAGGCAGCACCATGGGAACCACCAGCCCAGAGGAGGGGAGCGCCAGAAGAAAGGTTGGGTCGCAGAAGGAAGCTGCATCAAGGTAGCGCAGCCCAGTGATGCCTGCTGAGGCTGTGACCTTGTGGTGTGTCAGACTTGATCTTCCTGGGGAGACGCATGATGTGGTAGTGCCCTCCATCACTTTCCATGCTATCTGGGCTCCAGGCCCTGGCCTATGCTGGGGGCCTGGACTGGAGGACAGGGGACAGTGCTAGGGACCCTCTGGCCAATGACTGCAGCATGGTGACCAGCACGGTCCCCACAGGACTCACTGGGATCAGGGAAACAAATGACTTCTTCATGTCTTCCTCTCACTGCTCAGAACGCTACGGCTACACAGAACCCAGTTTTCTGAAAAACATTCTTTAAAAAAAAGAACATCTGGTTCGCAGCAAACCCATGAAAGGGGTGGGTCGGCAGTTTCTGCTGGCCTGCACGGGCCTCAGCAGGGACAGAAAGCTGGCCTCTGCGGTGCTTGCCTGCCCGACACACTGCCTTCTATGAAAGCCGTCCTCATGCCATCTGTCCCGATGCCCGAGTGCACTGTCTGCGGCCGGGAATCGCAGTAGGTGCTCCCATAGCCAACTGACAGCTTGGCCCGTGTCGCCCACTGTCCTAGGGGAAAGCCAGCCAGTCTGGAAGGAGATGAGCCCAGGCAGGCCAACCTCACCCGGCTTAGTGCAAAGCTCACAGCTTGGACAGACACCAAGGCTGCATGAGCCATGCCAATTGCTTGGGCACAAGCCTATTACCTCTTTGGATTTCCAGTGCCAGTCCTTGGTGTCTTCTGCTCCGGTGTCCTTCACCTCCTCCTCGCTGGGTCCCATGCGGCTGGTGTAGGTGATGGTGCGCCAGTCCCTTGGGGAGTTGGAGATGCTGGCGATTTTGGACTCGGTAGCGCTGTTCTCCTCTGTCAGGGACCTGGATGACGGCCGAGTGAACAAGCTTTTCTTTAAGGCCTTGACTCGCAGACTTTCACTGTTGCTGCCGCTGGCATCCGAGCAGCACCACTCTGTGCTGGGCTCCAGCTTGGGTGTGTGGGTGCTGTCACGGGCACGGAACACCCTGGGGGAGGTGCTGTCATCGGACTGGGCCTCGCTGGTCAAAGAGTTCAGATCCATGTGCACGTGGACCTGCTCTGGCTCCTGCATCTTCTGATCCAGCTTGTTCAGCTTGCCCAGGACCTGGGAGATCTCCTCTCGGACGCCTGAAAGCGACTCGAGCTTCCGCTCGATCTCGCCAATCCTGAGCACCAGCTTGCACACACTGGTCTTCAGCTCCTCCTCTGAGCGGTGTGGGTTCTCAGGCCGGCTGCCCTTGTCTGCCTTGCTGTTGGGGGCCCTGCTGGTGATTCTGCTGAGGTTGTGCTCCGGGGAGCTGTCACAGTCTGACTTGTGCAGCTGAGACAGGGACCCGGTGCTATTGTAGCAAGATGACTGTATCAGCCCAGTGGAGCCGCTGACGCTCATGTCGTCGAGAAATCGGAAGATGTCGCTGATGTCATCACTGACGACCTCAGAGTCGTCATCTGAGTTCTTCCCAGCGTGTCTGTCTCCGTACTTGCCCTGGGCCATGGAGCATAGCTCTTTGCATTTCTTGGGCTCCAGTGTGTGCTGCTCCGTCTGGGTGCCCACACTGCTGGTGTCAGAGCTGACCTGCCGGCTGGCACAGCTGATGCCCTTGTCCTTGAACTTCTTTGCTGGTTCGTGCTTTTCCAGCTCCATGGTGGGTGACAGCTCCTTGGGTTTGAGCCCGTTTGCCTTGGCCACGTAGCCAACAGGTAGAATCTGCTGTGGATCCTTGGGTACCAAGTAAGCCGGGTGCCTGTCTGGGGCTGAGAAATTGGGGGTCTGGCTGTTGGGCTTTGGGTAATGTAGCTTCTCCTCAGAGGGATTTCTGTTGAAAAAGGACCGCTCAAAGTCCGGGACCTCCTCAGTGTTCAGGCTCCAGCTCTTGACCGGCCAGGGAGTCTGCTTGCTGGGCCTCCCCAGACAGTGCCTGGGGTCCTGGGTCCCCATCACGGGAGTGGGTCCAAAGTAGGTGGAGGCTTGGAGGTCATCTAAGCTCTCGTGCTTTGCTCGTCGTTTGTCGGGCACAGGGGAGTACATGGGGTTCAGGTACTGGCTGTGGTAGGGCATCTCGAAGCTGTGATTGAAGAAGGGTGGCTTGTGGGGCTCCTTCCGGCTCTGGGGAGCCCCATGCTCACCCTCGGCCTTGTTGCCTGGGCCAACCAAGCTGGGAGACACTGGCATGAGGTTGTGAAAGTCCTCCTTGAAGATGTTCCTTTTCTGCACGCAGGACGGGACCACGAAGGGCTCCTCTGGGGGGCTGAAGGTCTCCTTGAGGCCCTGGCTGATGGGCAGGGGCTCCTGGTCTGACGCCGACTCGCTCTCCAGGTTCATGGGGAAGTACGTCCTCTGCATCTCACAGGGCTGTGGGCTGGTCACCGAGTACGGTGCCAGGGCCTGCAGTCTGTCCAGGGAGGCAGCCCTGTTCTTCCCCTCTTTGCTGACACCTAGTAGGAAGTTGGTCTCAGAGGTGGGGACGAACTGTGGGCAGTCCTTGCAGTCCCTTTTCCGGCACCTGGCTGACTGCCGGGTTGGATAGCCGCGGCTGAAGGGCCTCTCACTCAGATCACAGGTCAGGGCCGCGCACTCGGCCGCATCGCAGACCTCCGTGTCGGACCTGCACGATTCAAAGGAGGCCCCCTTCTTGCACACCTTGGGGCGGCCCGTGGGCAGCTTCTCCTTGGCGGCACCCCCACTCATCTGGATCAGGTTGAATATTGTCACGATGTCTGCAGCCACCATGATCTTCTTTGACTGCTGGTTGTTCACAGTGGATTTCATCTTGTCTTTGAATAAAGTGGCTGGGAAGTTGGGGTCCAGACAAGCTGTGTAGTAAAGCACACTTCTCAGTTTGGTGAGCTGGGACAAATCAAAGCGGGTACTCAGAGACCTGCACAGGTCCTGGTAAGACATGGTGTTCTGCTTGCTGTCCAGCTCCTCTAAGATCTTCACCAGGAAGAGCGACGTCTCCTGATTCACCTCCATGACCTAGGGTTTGGAAAGTTGGCTGATGACACTGAAACTTCAGGTTGGCTCTACAATGGCGGTATCAAAAAGAGGGGAGGGAAAGAGGTTACAAACACCAGTACAGGTTTAAATCTTGCTTGGTATACTTGAAACACATGGAAAAACACTTTAATGTCTGAAAATGTATTAAAGACTTTAAAAATATAATACTCAGTTTAGTAATTCTTTTCCCCCAACCTACCTTAAAGAAGCAATTGATAACAAAAATGATGCATGAAGAAGTTCAGTACAATAGGATATATAATGATGAGAAATAAAATACTGCAATACCGAATTAATAAACAAAACAAATAGAGCAGGAAATGATAAGCAATTAAGTTCTACAAACATTACGCTAATGTACATCTTTCTAGCGAAATACTACTCATCACTAAAGAAGAACTGACTTCTTCTGAACAGGCAGTGACAGCACGGAGTCACACAGTGAGAGGAGCTGGAGTCCCAGGCCACCTGCCATGCTGTGCCATCTGGTTCTATTTTATAGAATTCTGGGAAACAGACAATTGCCAGGAGCTGGAGATGAGAAGGGAAACTGACCTACAAAGGGCATGGAGGAATTTTCCAGAATAATGGATCTATTCTATACCTTGGTGGTGGGAGTGGTCGCAGGACTATTCATTTGTCAAAACTAATGGAACTATGCATAGCAAAGTATGAATTTTACCATATGCAAACAATACTGTGATGTAGAAATTCCATAAAACTTTTTCTGACAAAAACTGCAATATAACAGTAAAAAATTTTAAGAATGAATCTATAGATAGTAAGATTTTAAAGTATATTACATATTATTGGAAACTAACAATGAAATGTTAATAGAGTTTACATTTAATTTTTAAATATGGACTTTTTCTGGATTAGGAATCCATTTTTAACATAAAATTTTAAACATAAAGTGAGCTTAAAAACTCTTATAGTGAATACCTATGTACACACCATCTGGATTCTGTCACGAACATTTTACTTTTATTTCCCTGATCATATATGTATCCAGCTACCCATCATCATCCACTTTACTTTCTGATGCACTTCCAAGTACACTGGAGACATCTCTATACTCCTCCCTAATACTTAGTTATGCATATCCCTTATTCAAGTTCAATAATTATTTAGCTTTTATTTTCACATAAATTTAGCATGCAATTTTATTAAGTGTGCACTGGTTGAAGTCCCAACAGATATAAACCAGCACCTGCATAAAGATCTACAATGGTCCCACCATCCCAAAAGTTTCCTCATGCCTACCCCTGTTCCAGGCTCTGTTCTATTACTAATATATAATTTTTACATTTCTTTATAATTTCCCACCATCTTTTCCAAAATTCCTGCAATGAGCACAATGAGCACAAAAAAGTCTTCCTTTGAAATAGAATGGAAAGACAACATGAACTGATCTGGGTGGGAAAATTATAACCATCAGACCAACCATTTAACAAAATTTCATGAGAAAAGATGAGTTCTGCTTGTCTCTCCCAGGAAAGTCTAGAAGGATAATTGAGACCAGCGATTTCCTCATTGAGAAAAGAAAACGAAGCCTTGAGAGATTCTGTTCCTGCCCAGAAACCCACTTCTCCTAGCCATGCCCAGCTGCCCCAGCCTTTCATCCTCTGACAAAAGCTTGCTGTGCCTGTGACTTGCTAAGGTGAGGACAGCTGTCATGTATGGGTCACAAGTAAGTAAGAGAGCACCTACTAGGGCAGTAATTGAGGAAACGCAACACAGGCAAATTGTGTATGACACTCTTGGTGACACAATGCACACTCACAGCTGCTCTTCTCCTTAATCCCTGTAGCCACTGTAGGAAGCCTGCTTCCCATCTCCTATGAGTCTTTGACAGATGCAAAACTTAAAGAACTGGCAATGAGATCTAAAGCCAGGGCTGCTGGCTGAATTCCAGCTCCACCTCACCACGCATCTCGCCCCACACCCAACCCAGGAAAGCCCACAACACTGCTGCCCTCAGAAACTGTCTCAACTTTCATTCCTGCTTTGCATGGCTAAAAATTATAATCCCAGATGAAAAAACTACTTGAAAACCCAAGGGCCAGAGCCTCCTGAAGTGAACAGCAGAAACACATACACTATGCTAAGTGTGAGTCATTTTTTATCCAAAGTAAAGTCAGGGGTCTAGGAGTGGACACAATTCATGGACACAGATGCATAGACACAGCTCTGACACATGTGCATGAACACAGGTGCTTGGACAAAGGTGTGGCACAGATGCATGGATGCAGGTGTCACACAGGTACACAGACACAGGTACATGGGCACAGAGGTATGGACATAGGTGTGATCTGGTACACGTGATGATGGCCAGTCATCAGTGAAGCTCCACATAGATTTGCTGTAATGCAGTGACACCCAGAGAGGAGCTGAAGCAAAGGGTGAGGCATTGGAAAACAGGTTTTTAGGCAGCATATGAGACTCATGGTGGAGCACACAGCCCCTGGCCAGCTGCCTCATCTGACCAAACAAACGCTGCTACAACCCCACAATACAGATGAGGAAACTGAGGACAGAGGGGAGTAACTGAATAACCTAGAGAGAAGGCAGCAGTCACCCAGGTCCAATCCTTGGATTTGGGGCCCAAGGTCTTCTGATGCTGCTGAGAGGAGGAGGAAACAATCCTTTGGCAAGCAGTGGGGGTGCTGGGGAGGCATCATGGTTACCCACTATGAGCTCAGCTTTGAAAGATGACCATGCTCTATATGAAGAGCAAGTCACACTCACCCAAGACATGATGCTGGCCTCTCTCTATTACATTTTCCACTTCCTTACAGACTTCAGTTCCCGCTGTTGAAAACTCCATCCTTGACCACGGGCTTCCAGGGATCTACATTAGGCCCATGAGTCACTGCTCTCTCTGATTACATACTGCCTCTGAGGGAAATAAACACACGGCCGTGGGATTCATTAGTCAGTTCTTGTTACAGTTCAGGAACTGATTCCATGTGGAAGTTCTGAGGGCCCTGGGTGAAAACTACCCCCTTACCTGCTCAGCACACAGGACCCTAGCCCACCTGGCCCCCTATCGTAACCTGTTCCTTGCCTCCTTCAAAGTTCTGCAGGCCCTGCCCTATGCAACCACAGGGATGAGGCCCTATGAAAGCATTGGCACCTGGCCCGAGGACACTCTTCCTGGGCACCAGGTAAGTCTATAATTCGGTGTTGGGCACGGCCGCAAACAGCAAGTTCACTGAGCTCACAGTCTCAGAAAGAAAGCAGTCTGAGTACCAAAGCTGGGCGAGGCCATAGCAAATAACTGGCCTAAACCTTCAACTTTGAGAAAGTCTCGCTTTGTAGTCCAGGCTAGTCTGGACTACAACATAGCCCAGGCTGACCCCAAGCTCATACTGACCCTCCTGCATCAGACCCCTGAGTGCTGGGATTATAGGCATGCACCACTACGCCCAGTTTAAACCTCTCATTTTACAGATGAGGCGACTGAGGTCCAGAGGGTGACAAGACTTTTCAAAGGCACATGTGGAGGTAGTGGCAGAACTGGCCAAGCAGCTGAGTCTCTTAACACCTGGGTATCTACAGATATCTACAATACCTAGAATGACCACCCACTGTCAGGGGAGACTGAGCCAGCGCTAGACCTGGGCGAGGGTGAGCTGGAGTCTAGCATGGGCCTATGGGGCAGCCGGCATTGTAGACACCTCAAAGACTCAGGGACAGTAGGTGCTTAGAGTCTGCAGAAGTAGACAGAGGGGAACCTGAGTAGAGGGCAGAGGCTAAAGGTGCAGGGCCCTATGGTCATGTTGTGTCTCTAGTCAGGATTGGGGATGGGGAGCTGGACAGGCAAGTGGAATTTGAGCAAGGCACGCTGTGGTTTGAACTGTCCTCTCCAAAATTTAGAAGTTGCTGAGTGATAGTACTGGAAGGTGGGGCCAATTAAGAGGCCATTAGGCCTTGGGGGCACCTCCTTCACCTGTGGGATTAGCCAAGAGGTTCCATGCAGCCATGGCTCATGGTCCCACTGCATCCTGGCTGGGGTGCAGAGGACATGCCCTCACTGCTCTAGGATGTTGGTCATTGTGTCAACCTGAGAAGGTCAGAAGTTTAAGTGACGCAGCAGGGGGCCAGTGTCCTTGCTTTGTAAACCTCCTCATCCTGCGCAAGAGGAGGGCACTGAGGCACTGTGAGTGCTACACCCACCCGAGGGCTGGTAGCCTGCTGTCAATACAAGGCAGGAGAAAGGCTTGCCCCATCCCTTTTGCTCTTGTTGCTTTTCCTGTCTTCTCCCACCAATGGATGGTTGCCCTTGTGCTACGCCACTCTGCCTTGGAGCCAGCTGATTACAAACTGAAATCTCCACGGACTGTGAGCTAAATAAACCTTTCCTTCTTTCATTTGGATGTTAGGTATTTTGTTTCAGCACAACAAAAAAGTAACTAAGAAGAGGCTATTCAGCCAAGGAGGCACCTCCCTCACCTGTGGGATTAGAAGAGGTTCCATGTGGCCACTGCTCATGGCACTTCCCCTGCTGCTGTATGAGAGTGCGGCAGAAACCCCTCATCTGATCCCGGAGACTGGTGCCTTGAGCTTGCAGGTCTAAGCTTCTGCAACTGTGAGCAGTACATCTGACTTCTATAAACTACCCAGTTACAGTCATTCTGCTATAGCAATACAACAGATCCATACGAGCAGAACAACAGACTGAGAGGGGGCATGGCCAGGTGCCCGCTGGAGGGGCAGGAACCATATACCTGATGGTTTTCCACCTGTGGTGCCTGTTTATGCCTCAGGCTGCCCTTTGGTGAGACCACTGCTACTGCAGTCCAGCTCTTAGGCTCATGCTATGCCTACCCATCTTCAGCTGGAAGTGTTTTTAACTGTTCAAGGGTTGACATCTGATGGTAGTCAAAACAGCAGAACAAGCGAGAGATAATTTAGGGTTATAATTTGTAGGATTGCTGTTTGAATCTTTGGACAAAAGATAAACTCTCTGATTTTCATTTCTACCAATCTCCTTAAAGGTTTAATCTTTCCTTTTGCCACAGATGAGAATGAATGATGTAAACTAAGTTGGTTAGCAAAATTCAGTTATAGTTTTACAAAGCTTTCCCATATGCCATGATACATTGACTTTTCAAAAACTGAGACAAACTGCAGAGAGGTAATGTGGCCACAGTGTTCTCACTTCATGCCCATGAAAAACACAAGAATTTATCTGCATCACTTGTGTAATTCCTGGCTTGGTGTTGGCCTGTTTGTTGTCTGGAATTGTGTTTTGTTTTATTATGTTTTCCAGTATGGTGGTTGCTACCATGATTTAATGAAATTACGGATTCAGTGAAACCATAAAAAGAAGGAATCAACCTAGAAATCTAAGAAATATGATCAGGAATTTCTACCTTCTTTGTGTTTAACACAACTGTAAGCTAAAAGGAGATCCTGTCTCTCCCAGAGGCAGCTTTTCCTCCACAAAAACACCTGAGAGGGCGTCGAGGATCCTAGGGGTGCTTCACTCCTGTTTGCCAAGTGTTTCCTGCAGAGGTCACCCGGGTGCAAAGCCTTTAACAGAGAAGCCAGAAGAAGATGTGCTTAGAAAATGAAACAAAATTCCCATTACAAATACCTAGGAATACTGGACAAAATGTAGTATTTTTCCTTAAGATGTGTAGCTGAGTGTGCAGAGAGCAAGATAAATACCCAGGTGTCAGAGACAGAGCCAGGTCTGGAGATCCCCGCGCTCAGGAGGGTGGTGCAGTTATGGCTGCCCTGCAGCTGGGGAGAACTTGGAGGCCAAGATGGGTGCACAGAGCGCCAAAAGACTTGGGGCACTTGAATGACTGCTCCTCATATCGAGTGAAACATGGAACAGAAAACAAATCTAGGACTCTGGTCAGCTTCTACCTGGGCTCTGGGTTCAAAAACTTCTTTAGAAATGCAAAATAATGACCGTATCTTAAATCTGTTAGGTCCCAAATTTACCTTGCCACAAGTGTAGGAGCTCTTGGGCTCAGACAGTCATGTAGGAATTGTTTCCATGTTGACAGTGGGAGTGGAAACAAAGATAAAGCTGCTCTGCACCAGCAGAATGTGCAGAGCACCTCTCCCCAGAGAAGAGAAACACACTGAAGTTCAATGATATTCATAAAATCACACACAAGATGATGTGCCATAGTGAGTAAAGGCCAACAGACACGAGGTGACCAGCAGGATTAAATGTTCAAAATCTTCTCAAAAAGAAACTACACTCCCCCCAAATATTTATCTATAACAAGATACAAAATAAGGCTGCATAGACATTGAAAAAATAGCATACATTTAGAAAAGAGCTAAACAGCACTTTAGAAAAATATCAGTGAATGAAAGAATAGAATGAACAGATTCAGTAATATTTTATAATAATTAAGACAAAATTAGTGAAATGAAAGGTTTAAGGGATTTTAGTAGAATGTGTATCAAAGGCATACAAAGATAAAAACAGGAAATCAGAATAAAGAGACAGAAGCCTAGATGGAAAAGTTCCAGCAAATGTGTAACAGAAATTCCATGGCAGAGAAAAGAGAGTAGCAGAAAGGTGATCATCAAAATGACAGCACTGAGGAACACTCCAGAATTTAAAGCAATAGCCCTCAGATTCAAGGAGCTGTGGAGACAGTTCTGCACCAGAGACCTGAGCACATCAGATTGAAACTGAAGGATACCAGAGGCACAAAGAAAATCTTATCCAAAGACATGCTTTCAAGAATAAAAATAAAAGGTAAATGAGAATAAAATATTGAAAGTGCTACAGAACACAAACATAGTCTATAATTCTATGGATAAAATATTATTCGAGAATAAAATTTTAAAATTTTCAGACAAAGAGTTCATCACTTATATTCCTCATTGTAAAAGTTTTAAAGAATCCTCTTAAAAGAAAAGGAAACCAGAGAAAAGAAACTGATGGAAATGTAATTAATTCTAATCATGTATTGACTTTATAAAACATCCAACAACTAATTTTGAAGGCAAAATGAGAGGGGTGATGAAAGTTAAAACTTTGTATGAACTGCCTTGCATTTTCTGAAGGTAGAAAGAAATGTTAAATACATATAGATACAACAAAAGTACTTTAGAAAAAATTATGAGTAACCATTAAAAGGGCAGAAAGTAAACTCAATGAAAGACTTCTAAATCTCTTTAAAGAAAACCAGTGAATAAATGAAACCCAGCCAATCAAGAGACTACAGGAAAAAGGGAAATAAATAGCAAAAACAAAGCAAGAGTAATAAAAATCAATAAGCTGACAGACCCGTTTCCAAAAAACATATAATAAATGTAAGTAGTATAAACTTACTAGTTAAAAAACAATGACTCTTACGCTGCATTTTTAAAAATTAAATTAAAACATAGCCAAATGCTACTATCAAGATGTACCTACAAATACTATCACAGAAATATTAAATGTATGAAGATAAAATAAGTCAGATCAGTCATAGACCAAATCATAATGTCATTAATACTCACTGCAGCAGCATGGACTGTGGTTAAGCATCACAGCCAGGTTGGGAGCCCAGCTCTCCCCGCCCCCCCATTTGTAACTAGTGCAGTTAATTAATTTTTCTGTGCCTCAGTTTGCTGTGTAAAATGGGAATGATGATGACACTTATGTGACTGAGTTCTCTTATGTGACTGTGCCTAGCAAACAGTAAGTTCTTAAGTGTGAGCTATAACTAGTGTTATTGAACTAAAAAAGAGACTTCAAGGTAAATGAAGTATTAGAATACATGTAATTATTACAAAAATAATAGAAGGAACACTTTACTGTGAAACAAAATAATTCTGTGTTTATGAGGGTCCAATAATATCTTTCAAAATATATGAAGCAAAACCTCACAAGTTTAGATGTCAAACTCACAGTCACATTAGAGATTTTAAAACGCCTCTCTCAGAAAATGGTGGCTCAATCAAAGAAAAAAATATTATGCTTGTAGTAAATATTAGAACAGCACCACTCGACTCTATTGATCCTGCAGAGAATCCCGGACACACAGTAAAAAACAGAAGTCTTTTTGAAAAGCAAATATTTCACAGTAAGATTCTAAAGGAACAATAATATTTCTTTCAAAGTAAAAGTTGGCCATACATTATGACACAAAAATGTTTTAAACAAAACAAAACATTTACATTCTCTAGAGAATTTTTTAAAGAAAGCAATAAAATGCCCAAAATCTCTCCCTAAAGACATGGAAATTTAAACACATTGGTTTAAACTACACATAGGTCAAAAAAATCATAGTAGAAATTAGAATATAACTAAGTGTAATGAGAACATACGAGATACAGCTAAACTGTCCCTAGAGGAAGATTGCTACTGATACATAAGAGCATTGGGATAAATGTTCGAAAATCAATGAACTGTCTTCCACTCTAGAACTAGGAAAAATCCGGCACAGTAAGTACAAACGAAAATTTAAAAAATATTATAAGATAAAACGGTGAGGTCAAAAATAAAGAAATGATTATCAAAACCTATGCTTACTTCTCTGGAATGACAAATGGAATTGGAAAATCACTGGAAGAAGGATGCAAAAAAAAGATGTAAATAAACAACGACAGGCGACATTTGAAGACAACTTGCTATGTCTCAGATAGGCCTGTATGCCATTTATGGCAAAATTCACTTAATCTTCACACAAACATGAACCTGGAACTAAAAGGGTGGCTGTTTATGGCTGAATTCACGCCAGCACAGATCAGGTAAGGAACTTAACCAAGGTCACAAAGTCACTCCACAGACCAGGGGGACCTGAGCCACAGAGACTAAGCTAAGCTCACGTGTGTAAGTGCCGCCTGGGGCCGCCCTTCACGGAATTAAGGGTGAACACAGCGACGCAGCCACAGAGTCGATAGGTAGCAACCAAAGCAGTGGGAAGATACAAGCCAATTCTCTCACATGCTGCCAGGTGTTTGAAGAACCACTTCGAAGAGCAACTGTGCAGCACAGCTAAGGTCAAAGTAAGAAAAGGACAGCCCTCCAAGCCCGCTTTTGGTATTTACCCCAAACAAACATATGGGCCACAGATGGTAAAACTTATGAATCACTTTTTTTGTTTCTTTTTGGTACTGGGAATTGAACTCATGACCTTGCACTTGCCAGGCAGGAACTATGCCACTGAGCCAAATCCCCAGCCCCATGAAGCACTTTATAGACAAGAATACACCAAAGAAATCCATAAACTTAGGTTTACTTGCATAAGGAATATGGTACAGCACTAATACAAATTAACTTATTTATAATACATGTAAAGATTAACTTCAAAATGTAAGAATGCCTGCACAAAGAAAGTTGGAAAGGGATCACCCATATCATAGATGCAACTAAAAAAAAAATAGATGGCTTGGGAATGTATATATTAAAAAGAAAGTACGAAAGCATACACAAAATTGAAATATAGTAGGTTTGGGAGGATGGCGTCTGTGACGGCAGCCTGAAATTGAGGCTATTACCATGCCTTGATGCCCAGGGGAGCCTAGCCATAGGCCCACTCTGCTGCAGATAAGCACGTGAGCCACACATTGCCCTGAAGGACCGGGCCCAGGCCCTACTTCCTCTTGAGTACAGCTGTGGTTCCCTGGCTGTCCACACAAACATTCACACAAGCTCATCGCCTCCTCCTGTGGGAGCCAGGGTCTCTCCCACTTGGTGGGGCAGGGCCTGCTCTGCTCCTGAGCTCATTCGAGCTGCCTGCAGGACTCATGCCAGGCTGCACGCAAGAGGTCAGCTCATCACTGCCAGCCTAAGTCCCATTCCAAATGTCCTGGGCTCAGCCACCCCTGCAACTTGGGGTAGGCTCTCCCAGCAGAGAAAGAGGGTGATGCCACCAAGAGTGGCAGGTAGCACTTGAACCACAACAGTTTTTTCTTAAAAGCAAAAAACAACGTTAACATTCACTTAATCACAGTTGTACAGTAGTATCTGTTAGATCATTTTCTGTACTTAAGTTTTTGAAAGGTATTCTCATTGAAATGTGCTTTGTAAAACTAGGAAAACCATTTTCCACTTACCAAGTTTGACTGAGACCTGTCAAAAGTGGGGTTAGGGGCCGGGGGTTTAGCTCAGCGGCGTAAGTGCCTGCTTGGCAAACACGAGGTTGAGTTCAATGTCCAGCACACACACACACACACACACACACACACACACACACACAAAGTGGGGTTATCGGAAACTAGTGCATAAGTAAGACTCTAAAAGGTAGCAGCTCCTTCGAGAACTGACAACACACTTTTTTCTATTGTTTATGGTTTTCTGGGGTTTTCCTCCTTTTTTTATGGGAAGAGGCTCTGTGGGCAAAACTAATAACTATTTGCTTTAAGTTAATTAGCTAAGAATTCCACTCAGAATGGCAATCCATTTGCCTGGCCAAATATTAAAACACTACAAATTTCTCTAACTTGACGGGGTCAATGGGGCAGAAGGACGAGAAGCCAACAGAGATTCAGGTCAGGTTCAACACGTGGGAAGGATGTGCCCAGGAGAGGGACGTTGTTCACTCCATCATTGTGTCAACTGGCTTACTGGCTGCGTATTACTGCAACGATCAGCGAATCAACTGATTAAACAATTTGACCCTTACTACTTGCCATAGTCAAAAGCTGAAGTGAAAATGAGCAAATGCTAGTCAAGATTTAGAGAATGAGAGGTTCTGAAAGCAGTTTCCACACAAGACCCCAAAGCTGACATAATTGATTGACCCACCTGGATAAATGAAAATGACTGACTTACCATGCCAAAAAACACAATAAAACTTGAGAAAGACAGAAATTCAACTTTTTTTAATACAGCCTCACACTGCTCTGCTTTTCCAGCTCACTCGCTTGCTTTCTCTCTCTCTTTCTGTCGCTCTCATTTGCTTTCTTCCTTTCCTTTCTATTTAATTTTGAGATATAGTCTTGCTAGGTCACTAAGTTGCTCTGGTTGGGTTTGAACTTGTGATTCTCCTTTCCCAGCTTCCCAGGGTTCTGGGATTTATAGGCATGCACTACCATGTTCAGCTCAAAAAACAAACTTCTTACATCTTACTGAAAGCTCTTAAAAATTGAGGATGAACAACTCAAAGAAAAATCATGAATTTATAAAGTAAAGCAAAGAAAATATGCTTATAATAAAAAACTGCAATTTGTTTATTTTATCATTTATAAATCTAAAAGGAAACAAAAAGTATTTTTTTCCAAAGTGGAAAATACCAACTACCATGAGGTTTTTGCTTGCTGCTATTGTCTGAATATTCCCCAGAAGCACACGTGTGGAAGCTTGGTCATTGGCCCACGGCACACAGGAGCTGGTGGACCCCTCAGTGCTGGGTCTAGTGGATGTGAGGTCACTGGGGGATGCCCAGGAAGGGACATGAGACACAGTCTCTCTGCTCTCTTTATGTTTCTCGGCCACCATGTGGGTTCTTCTCTAGCACATACTCCCGCCGTGATGAGCTGCCACAGGCCCAGAGCCACAGGACGAGTGACCCTGGGCTGGAAGTCCCACACATGGGAGCTAAAATCTTTGCCCTTAATAAGGTGACTGTTGCAGGTATTCAGTCACAGTACTGCAAAGCTGCTAACAAACCTATTGTTCCTCGTGACCAACACACAGCATACTGGACTCACATCACTGCTACTGGAAAAGACACAGGCTTCTATCACTCTTAGGGCAACGAGGGCAAGTGGGCATTTCCATATATTGCTGAAAAAGTATAAATTTGTACAGCTATTATATGAAATAATCTGCAATAAAACTTAAAAAATATACATATCCTTTAAATGAAAGAAATCCACACTTCAATTTATGCAAAGGAAATAACCAGCTATGTGTAAAAGTGCTACAAATACATTCTCCTCAAAGTTGCTTAAAAGAGAAAAAACCCAACAATAACCTCTGTATCCAACAACTGGCTGCATAAAATTGCAGCACAGACATAATGGATTGCTGTGCATCCTTTAATAAATCACACTGCCCAAATGTATTTATTGGCATACTTAATTTTTAATGGTATATTTTTAGTGGAAAAGTATGCTACTGAATGGTATAGAATAATACATAAAATTTTACATATCAACTCCTATATAGTAAAATGTTAGTAGTTGTCTCTGGGTACTGTTTTTCACTTCTGTTTTAGATCTGTATTGCTTTAATGCTCTAAATATGTGCTTTTCTAGCAAAAATGAAAGGGGAAGGATTTGCATGTAAATCCTCGCAGTGGGTACCTGGGGAAATAAATGATCATCTCTGATCTTTGGTTCTCTTATCTATAAAAGGAAGCTATTGACCCCTCCCCCTGGGGTTATTAATAGGCTCAAATGAGACAGTTGTTTATTCATTCAGAAATATTTATTTTGTAAGCCCAAATGTGGCACTGTTCAATGTAGGGGAAATACAGCAGGGTAAAAGGAAGACAAGCAACAAGACAAACACTGTACCCTTACCAGCTTATACACTATTGGAAAAGACAGATAATAAGCAAAATTTAGAAGTCAAAAGTATAGTTGATTACATGGTGGAAAATGCCACAGACAACAGGAGGCAGTCAAAAAACACAGGGTAGGAAGTTAGTTTCAAATCAGGTGGCCAGAGAAGGTCTGAGGGGGACTGCAGCTGAGGGAATTTCCCAAAGAGGCAGCAGAGCAAACCGAGTGCCCAGCAAGGCGAGGGAGGAAGGGGGGGGCTCCCGGGCAGTGACCTCAGGTGCCAAGGCTGGAGGTGGACACTGACCCTGGCCGGCAGGCCAGGAGAGTGCTTCCCAAATCTAATGTGCAAAAGAAATGGTATTCATCAGCATATTACCTTTGACATAGTACATAGCTCTAAATGTTTATTTCTCAGAATGTGTTCAGCTTCCTAATGCTCAGCTCTGCTCTCATTCCATTTTAGAGTGAAATAACCACCCCACAGTTGGCCTCTCACCTGATCTCCGACCTGGGCTTGAGGACAGACGTCAAGAGGGAGGGATACTCACGGCTGGGGACTGCCAGGCCCCTCCTTGATGGTCTCAATGCTCTGTGCATGCAGCCTCAGCAGCATGCCATTCCCTTGTGTTTTGTTTTATCTTAATTGTTTTTCCCACATGTGATACATCTAAGTTCATAATCTAGATCTTTCATATGTCTTACTATAGGTGCTCTTATCTATAAAAGGAACCTGTAAAAGGAAATATAGTTCACCTGTCTCTTAAAGAAAGTACAGTGGTGTGGTTTCTATGCTTTGGGAACTACAATGAACTTTTAGCGCTGTTTCCTGACCTGCAGTCCACGGAACATTTGGGAGCTGAGAGTTCATTTTGAAAAGGGTAAAGTTTTAGGATTCCCACAACAGAGACCAAACAGAAGGCCTGACAGGGTCTCAGACCTTGGCTGTCCCCACCGGGAAAAAGACGAAGCTGTGCCTTGGGGCCGCAAAGCTCTGTTGCCTCCCCATACATAAGCAGCGAATCCCAATAATTTAGAGATTGTCCTGTACTCGTTTCCCAAGACCATGAATGTGGAGATCTCAAGCAACATTGACTTACAGTTTTGGCAGTCAGAATTCCCAAATGAGTTCTAAAACCGTGGCATCCAAGGCTTTGTTCCCTCTTCAGCCTCTGGGGAGAATGGCTCCCTTCGTACCTCATGCCTCCCAGCTCCCAGAAGCCACCCGCACCCTCTGGCCCTTGTCCCTCCCCCATCTTCAAAGCCAGTGATCACATCATCCCAACCCCTACTCTGGGGCCAAGTCTCCTGTTCTCTGCTGCTTCCTCTTCCCCAGGCGCAAGCTTGCAATGCATTGGTCTTCCCACCCTCAAGGAAGGCAGGAAAGTGCATTCTCGCCACCTTCTGTTTGAACTGCACAGCCAGGCCAAAGGCAGGCACCTTGCCTCTGTGTGGTGAAATCAGTCTCGTGGGTTAGAACATCCACCAACTAGTAGCAAAGGATAATAGCAACTGGCAATAGGAATAAGGACTCTTGTTACTGTCATCCTAAAATATGTCCTACAGTCCCTGGAACCTCGTAGAGAAAAAGACTTGAGACTCATAGAGAAAAAGTCGGCTGTATCCTTCTTCCCACTCTCGGTACTCATAGCTACCCTATGTGGGCCTGTCTAGGCTCAATGGCTCCCGAGACAGGGGATGGACACTTTCCCAGAGAGGCCTCGTCTACTCTCTGACAGTGGATGACTCTCTTTCGTCCACTGGTCGTGGTGCCCAGTCTGGGTACATGCAGAATTGAGTCTGTTTTAAAAGAGCAGCTCTTCAAGGACTGCAGGGTGACTCTTCCATCCTGATCCCTCCAACTTTTCCAGCAGGAGCAGGCTGACAAAGCAGGGACTAAGAGGTATAGCCTCTGAATCAGAAACCAGCTCAAACCCAGATCTTTCCCTAGCTCGGGCACCCTGAGCAGTGCTTGTACAGTATGCAGAAAAACCAGGTCTCAGACTGCCCCCGTCCTGAGATTCAGGTGTGATTGTCTGAGACAAGTCCAGAAATCTACACTTTGGAGGATGCCTGAGAGTGTGGGTGCGGGCCTTGGGAGAGTCTGAGTGACAGGTGCCTCAGTGCTGCTGAGTGCAGGCTCTTCTGGGACTTGGAATGAGCCCAAGAGCTGCCAGGAAGTGTTTTGGCACTGGAGTGCCCAAGGGTCAGGAGGCCATTCCTTCTTAAGATGCCATCCTGCAGCAAAGGGTCTCTGGTGGCCACCCTGTGCTGTGATCTCAGGCCCAGGCCAAGGAAATCTGAAGTGTTGAAAGTCTTCCTCCAGGCCACCTGCCCTGAAGACAGCTTGGGAGTCATCAGGAGCCCCACTCTACCCATTTCCCTTGGCTGCCATGGGACACTGGCACTGCCCAACTTGTGCTGGTGCCAGTCTCCTCACGGCAGTGAACGGTGATGGCAGGCTTCCCTGCACTGAAGAACACAGTGCAGAGGATGACCCAGAGGAGGGGACAGTCTGCACACCACACTGTGAGCTCTGAATCCAGAGGAAAGAGGAGCAGATGGATGGCCTACCACCCACAGCATTCACCACCACCCACAGCATTCACCACCACCCACAGCATTCACTACCACCCACACCACTAACTGCCCATACCACTGACTGCCCACCTACTCCACTCACCACCTAACCACAGCCACATCACTACTACCTACCCACACCAGCAACAACCTACTCCCAACCCTCCCCACTACTACCTATCTACACCACTGCTTGCTCACACCACTATCTACCCTGCACCACTACTACCTTCTCACACCACTCACAACTTACCCCACACCACTACTGCTGCCCACACAACTGATTACCCATACCACTACCAATTCACCATCTATTCACATTCCATACCATTCACCATCTATTCACATTCCATACCATTCACCATCTATTCACATTCCGTATCACCACTAACTATTCATACCACCCACAACTTAACACCACCAAGTAACCACACATACAACTGACTACCCTCCCACACCACTTAGGTACATCACTACTTACCCCACACCACTGCCACTACCCACATCTCTGACAATCTACCCACACTGCAGGTCCTTACCAATACCACTGATACCCTACTTGCACCACTCACTGCTTACCTATAACGCTGCCAAACAAACCCACACCAACAGCTACCTCCACACATCACACACCCTCCGCCCACACCCAGCCCACTCGCTCCCTACCCACATGCCACCTCCCCAGGACAGTCCCTTCCTTCAGATCTGACGCCCCAGACAGCCTGGGCTCCAGCTCCACTGTCCTGGCCTAACCCTGCTTGTCTGTTTGACGTGGGCCTGATGGTCTGGAACCCCACAGTTGCCACAGGACTGGCCTACTGGTCTTTCATGTTCCTTTTCCCCAGTGCTTTTCTCAGTCCCTCAGGTAAACATGTAATGTGCACTTTTAGTATCTTGCTTACATCTTTTGTTTATGGAAACCCTAGTGTTACTGACAGGCTTTATCTGGTCACCACACTTTGTGAGCCACCAGAGGTCCAGGCACACACAACGCAAGGGGCAGGTAGAAAGGGTGAACCCTTCCTCTGGCTGTCCCTTGGGTCAGGTGTGGGGCTTCTCGCTGGCTGAGATCACCGGAAATGCTAACAGTGCCACAAAGTCCTGCAGCAATCGTGGCCAGCACTTTGGGCTGGAAGCGCAATGTTGTGTGACATGTGTCCGCTCCAAAGGGGTAAGAAGAATCAATTATCAAGTCACGGCCATGCAGGATACTGTCTTGTCGATGTGTCCCACAATGTCCCTGGCTTTAATTCCCGGCCTGCAGTGCGGCATCTGCTTACTATCTGGCAGGCATGGGCGTTCCTCCCTGATTGGTACATTTATCCAATCCCATCTTCCCTCTAAACTCTTACACTAGCACTCTATAGCCTGTCCATCAGGCTGTGGGCCATCTTGTGTCTTCTCTCTGACCAGTCACAATGACAAACACCTGCCTCACTGTGACGCTCACAACTTGTCCTCGACTCCCATGAATTCATGAGGCTCAGCCGCCACAGGCCTCCCTGGACAGTTCTACCTGCGCGGGCACTGGCCTCAGTTCTGCATGCGCAACATCGGCCAGCACAGGCTGGGATGTGCTGCCACAACTGCAGCCCCCAGATTTCGACAGCTTCTTCCTCATCTGCACTGCATGGCGGAGGGGATTTTCCAGAACCTCTTCCGTGTCTGCAGAGGAAGCGACCTCAGAAGCTCACGCCATGAGAAAGAGGCGCACGGCCAGGCATCTGCAGACTCTCATGCCTTCCCTTGCCAGAAGAGCTGCGGGGCTGCACCCCCGTGGCTGCAGTGAGCACGGAGACACAGCCCTACTGTGCGCGGAAAGGAGAAGGTACTGAATCTTTATGCGGAGCTGATAACCAACACACGAATAAAACTGGCAGTCTTTCCAGGGTTAACTCTCAATATGTTAAACATTCTCTTCCCAAGCCAAACAGAACCCCAGTCAGTGACACCAAACAAGCCAACCAAGGGCCCCATGCTGCTGCCATCCACAGCACAGTGGACCCAAGCCAGTCCTGCTGTCAAAACACTCTCACCACTCTATTCCTATCCACGTGGCACTCACTCCCTAAGCACCCACTCACATACCGTTCTCGAAGCCTCCAGGGGTCCTGGAGCTGCTGTGGCAGGAACCCTGTGCAGGAAAAGCACCACAACATAGCAGAACACACAGCCAGTGGACTGCAACCTTTTTTGGAAGCACTCAGGAAGGACGGAGCCTTGTTCCAGAGTGACTTCCGAGCTGTGTGCTGCATGGTCAGGGGTGCTCCAGACACCGTGGGAGGTGTGGAAAGGCTGCCAGCCGGGCGTGGCAGCGTACACGTGTAATCCCAGCACTCAGGAGGCTGAGGCAGCAGGATCATTGTGAGTTTGAGACCAGACTACAAAGTGAGTTCAAGGCCAGCCTGAACTGCACAAGGAGACACTGTTACAAAAGAAAAAAGAAAAGAAAAGGCTTCCAGGACTCCTTGTTAGCTCCAAATGGTCAACATACACACGAGATTTAACTTAAAAGGTTCTGATCGTCTAACAGACAGAGACAAGGGAAAGGGGCATTGGATAACAGTGTGACGTGCTCTTGTTTTACATATGTGAAAGTAAATGTACAGGAAGTTAGGTGACTTAGTTAGGTCACATAGTGAGTGAGAAGCTTGCCTGAGGCAGCAGCCACCTGCTTCTCCTGCCCTGAACTCAGGAGCCCGTCTTTTCCTCCTTGATTTACACCAAGTAGGCAGAGAAAGCTCCCCAAACAAACACCTGAACGTCCATGGTCAGAGCTCACCCATGGGCATCAGCGAGCTCTCCACAGAGGACCAGAGCTCTCCCCACGCCTGGGGATGCACATGGCCTCGCTGGAGCTGGAGCCGCCGGGCCTCCCCTCCCTCTTGTGTCTTTGGATGGATCCTGCTCTGCAGCACGGCCATCACGGCAGACCGCTTCCCCTTCACATCCGTCACGGGGGCTCCTGCCTGAGAAACCCCCAGCTCAAGTCTCCACGCTGGGGACAGAGGAGGAGAGATGACCTCCCAGGCGCTGCGCGGTTCAGCCCAAATATCAGAGAGTGAACAATTACAGCAGCTTTCAGGGGCTGGAAAGGCACATCAGTTTGGCTTGTAGCATTGGCCAGGGAGAGGAAAACACTACATACCTAAAATTCAAAAGGAACATAACACCGACAAAGAAGCCTTTGTCTCTCTTCCATGTATTAAGTGCTTACAACACTGCCTCACTAAACTCATCAAAAATGCAAATGAACTGTTTGATCTATTTTTTTCCCCGGCAACTGACATTTATTTTCATGCAGTCTCAGATCTGCACGGATCTCTCACATACACAATAAAAATCAGACTTTATTTACCAGACATTTAAGGCTTTCCCTCCGGGCTCCGGTGAAATCTCCGAATGTGCTGTTTCTGCAGACGCGCCACTCTCAAGTCACCCTACCCTCCTCCTGGGGGGCACAAGAGAGCGCCCATTCGAGGGGGTTGTACAACACCTGCGCCCTACTCGCCTGCTTTACCCACGGCTCTCGTTTCCACAGTCCCTGAAAATTATTCACAGACTGTGAGCCGCTGGCCAGGAGCTCACCGAGGGTGCGCGGCCGCGGCAAGGCTGGCAGCTGCAAGCGAGGAGGCTGCGGGGACTCCGCGATCACACGGAGGGAAGGGTGGGCCGTGCATAGACTGCTGGAAGGCTGGGTGCACGGCGAGGCACGTACGGGGCCACAACTCCTCCCAGAAACTCTTCAGGCCGCGCATAAAATCGCGGCAGAGCCCAGCAGCCGAGCTGATCACAGACACAGGGCAGCCGCAGGGCCCCACCGGCTCCGCGATGCTGAAATCGCCGCAAGCATGCGAGGGATGGGCGCAAAGTCTGTGTCCTCTCTCGCAGACTGGGTTTCTGCCCTCCCCTGAGGACTTCGCCAAAAACTACTTACTCCCCACTGAAAGGAGCACCTTCCCTACTGTGCAGACGGCCTTTTAACAAGGTCTCCCAGCAGAATGACACCAGCTTGAGCGCAAGCGAGCGTCAAGGCGCGGGAACGCCGTGAAGGCTCCGGCGCCCTGCCGCGCGCACCGGGGTCACTCTGGTGGCTCCGAGCCTCGGGAACCCCGGGAACCGGCGAGAACGAGCACGCGAGCCTGAGCACTCCCGGCCGGGCCCGACTCCCGGCGCCCGCGGGCGAAGTTGGAGCCCCGGTCTCCCCGAAGAGCCGCTCCCGTCCGGGTCCGCCGCCAGCGCGCACGGGGGCACCCGGCTCAGCGGCCGCTGGGGTCGGTCCGGCTCTGCACCGCACTTGGCGCCTCGGATGGATTCCAACCCGGGAAACTTGCCCCACACCGCGACGCTTCTCTGTCCCTGCACGCGCACCCAGCTCCCATCTCCGCCAGGCTCCCGCGGACAGGTCCCAGCGCCGCGCCCCGGCCCGGCTGGGGGCGCCACGGCCGCACCTGGCACGGCACGCGCGCGTGCACGTGGCTCACGACCCGCCCCCGGCTCCCGAGTCACCTCCGCGGGTGCTGAGCCGCCGGGAGAGAGGAGGAAGACGAAGGAGATCCGCGCAGCGCCGCTTCGTCCCCACCTGCGCGACGCCCTCCGGCCTGCAGCCCCGGCTCGGCGGCCGCCGTGCGCGCCCGGTTCCTGGGGTGGCGGGCGCGGGCGCGGCGCGCATGGCCTCGGTCCCGCCGCGTCACGGGCCGGGAGCTGCCCCACCGCGCCGGCCGGGCGCACGGCGGAGACTGCGCGCTCCCGGGGGCGGGCCCGGCCGGGGCTCGGGGAGCTGAGCCGAGTCCAGCCGCACGCCAGGGACCCCCGCCCGCGCCGAAGGTGACCGCAGCCTCAGGCGGCCCTAGCTGTGCAGCTCGCAGCCCGGTCGGGGGCAGTCGTTGGCCTCATTGATTCCTTTCTTGGCCGGTGCCAGTCTCATCGGTACCCAGACTGGGGAGACTGATGGGCATGTGACCCTCCCAGACACAACACACACACACACACACACACACACACACACAAGCACACACGCGTAGTCCCACAAGTCCACGTGGACACATAGATTGGAACTGGATAAGTCCCGAGTGCACACCCCCAGTCTGTTTCAGAGAGAAAGCTGAGCCCCATTGGATCACAGGGCAGGAGGGCCCCTCCCCAGTGGGGCGTGGTGGGTCCCTTCCGGCAGGCTGCATGGCTGGGCCTCAATGCAGTGCTCAGAAAACCTGGGCGTCACCGATACTTGCAGAGCCTCATAGGGTACAGGTGCTGAGGACGACGAGAGGCTCCCCTTTGCCTGCGTGTCCTTACGATGGGACAAGTTCAGATCTCTGCTAGGGACCCCGGCTGCATATTTCAGAGAGTGAAGTTTGTACTTTGCCCAGGGATCCTAAATTCTTAAGTACTTCTTAAGGAGTCCTGTCCCTTGGTCCCAGGGTTGCTCCTGGTAAAAGCAGGAGCAGAATCCCAGGAACTGGGGTCCCAGTGAGAAGCCTGTGTGGCGACAGACAGCCGAGAAGATCTCAAACCCTGCCGGACCCATCGCCCTTTGAGTTTAAAGGGTCAGTGGTGGAGATCTAAACAGATGAACACTTCTCCCCAAGGCGGAGGCGAAACCCTGGGGAGTGATGGGAAGTCCCCTGTCCTGGTGCCCACTAACCCATTTCCGAAAACACCCCCACGAACACATTTTCAGAGAGAAAACCGCAGCTTCCTAAAGCTCAGAAGCCGTGAAAATCTATCGTTGTCCCTACAAAGGTTTCCTGAAAAACTTCTAGAAAACAACTCTTAAATTGTTTTACTAGTGCATGTTTGCAGTACATGCATCTTACAGTCATCTCAGGGAGCTGGTACGTGTGCATAATATAGCTTGCTTCTTGTTGTAATCTCCTTCTCTTCCCCTCTTTCCCTCTCTCTTCTAGTTTTCCTTTTCCTCCTTTTCATTTTTGCTGACATTGTTAATCTTAGTTCATGTTTAGGGCACATGATGGCCACGTTCCTAGGTATGAGGACCTTGTACCTGGTGCATCTTCACTCTGCTATTCTCCTTCCTCTCTCACTTCACCCCTGGACCCCTAGACCCCTAAACCCCTGGACCCCTGGAACCCTAAACCCCTGAATCCCTAGATCCCTTCCCATCAGCAAGAGACCTATCCCCATGTCTCCTTCTATCCTTCATTTTTCTCTTTATTTGTACTTTGCCTTACTAAGATGAGAGATACATTATATTTTCTTGGTGCATCCATTTTCCTACAAATGTCTCAAGCATGCTCCTTCTTTATAGTCACCGCATTTTCCTTATCCAGTCATCTGTTGTAGGTATATAGGGTGTTCTCAGGACTTTGCTATTATGAATTGTGCTGCTACAAACACACGCACGTGTCACTGTAGCATGATGTCTTAAACTTTTCAGGAAAAGTAGAAATTCCATGTAACCCAACTCTTAAAACTTTAAATAGCACAAAAGGAATGTGAAGTTAGGCAATGGCTCCACTGGAGCCAGAAGTTGGCTGGGGCTGCTTACAGATGCAAAAGACTCCTGCTGTGGCTGGTTGGCTACTGATCTTCCTAAGTCTTCAGGTCTGTGGGAAGCATTGCTCCCACTTTGCACTTGGTAATTCACTCCTCCCCAAGAGACACTCTGTCTGTCCTTACTGTTATTGTTGTTGTTACTGATACTGTTATTTGGATACCTGGTGTCTCCCAAAGACCCTGATGTTAAAGCTAGGTCCTTGGTTAGGTGTCGCCTGTAGGAGGAGGAGCCCAGTGGAAATCCCTCAGAGGCCACTGGTGCCATGGGACCCCAGCCACCTCTCCCTCTTTTGCTTCCTGCCACATGATCAGCAGCTAAGGCCACCATGTACTCTCTGTTTCCATCCAAAACCCAAAGCAGTGGGCCCACCTGCTCTTGGACTGGAACATCCAAAACTGAACCAGAATTGCCCTGGTGTCTTGTAAGTGACCTGTTCAGCACTGTTGGGAAGAGGAATTCTGCCTGCCTCTGCACAGGTGTTTCTGGACACCCCACATCATCCCTGGGGGAAGGGGAGGGAAGATCCCCTGCTCTTATGATAGCAGAATCATAGGTTGTTTGTCTTTGGACCCAAGGTGTTAAATTGGAGTGGTGTGAATTCATGGCACTATACCCCAAGTACATAAAAGTACTTCGTTTTATTTTATTTTATTTTATTTTATTTTATTTTATTTTATTTTAGTCTGGGAACAGACAGAGAAGGAGGGGGGGATGCAACTGTGTCAGTACCCAGAGCCTGTCCTGCTTCTGCCTCTCCTTCCACAGGGCACCTGCGGGGGGCCTCTTCCTTTGTGCTCTTTTGGCTTGGGAGAAGACCTGGGGTGTAGCATTGTTAAACAAAGGTGCTGTCTCCACTCCCTGCTGGCTCCATAGGCCTTCCCTTGAAGCCCTTTCTCAACTTCTCCTGAGCCTCATTCCCATTATCTGTAGAAGCAGAAGAAGAGGATTCATGGGGATTCTGGGGAGATTGAAGAAGTACAAGTGCAAGCTCCATGACAGACTCAGTAAATGTTCATTCATGGCTCTTACATTTGCACAGAGAGGGGAGAGAAACACTGAGAGGGAGGGCAGAGGAGGAGAGAGGAGGGAAAGGATGGAGGAGAAGAAAGGAAGGGAGGGAGGAAGAATAGCAGAGAAGGGAAGGGAAGAGAAGAAAGCAGGCAGGAGAGTGTAGGAAGGGAGTGAGTCCTTGTACTTTGAGCATCTAGGCAGAAATTATCCAGAGAATAAGGCACTCAGCTCAGGGAGCTGCCCCTCCCCTAGCTTGAGAGGGTGAGCCATAGGCACCTTAGATGCTGCTTTGGTGGCTGACAAAGAAAAATAATTAGCTGTTGGTGCTTAGCAGCTTGATCTGTGATTCTCCTCTGCACCCTCCTTTCTTCTGGGTGCTCCAGGGCAGTCGCCAGCCTCTGAGGCTGTCTTCTACCTGTGCAGCCTCCCTGGACCCCAGGCTTCCCACATCCCATCTAAAGACTTAAAAGGATATACATCAAGCAGAAATAAATCTCAGGGGTTAAGACAATAGTTTCAAGCAGTGGAAAAGAAACAGTATCTACCCTCTGTCTCTCAAGGAAAGATTTTTAATCTAATTCCTGTTCCCAGTGGAACTGCATTGCTGGGATGAGTTTGGAAACAGGGGTGTGAGACAAACTTGGGATGAGGCAGAGGACAGAGCCTGACTCCAGCCTGACTCCTCGGCTGGGAGTTCAGTGGGCAGAAACTGGCATCAGCAGGTTGCCAGTCATGCCAATGGGCTCCAGAAGGAGCAGCCCTGTACCTGGGCCTGAACCAACAGCTAAGTCTCTGAGTCCATCACAGCCCAAGGCAGGCTTCCTCTAAGTGTCCTGGGACGGCTGCTAGGGTAGAGCTCAGAGCAGTGCCAGGCTTCCCAGGTCTAGCTGGAGCTGAGGGGTTTCCTCAGACTGCTTGAGTGGCAGAACCTGCTCTCACCTCTGGGAGCCTGGGTCATGCCACCTGGATTAATCTGTGGACCACTGGATTCTACCCTGCTTCTGTGCAAACAGCGTTTCCAAGCAGAGGTGCTGCAGTGGACATTTTGATCTTTACAATCAATTTCCAAATGCTTTTCTCCCTTGGAGAAGCTATCCTGTGAACCTTGGCATTGTAGACCGGGACAGAGAGCCTAAGCAAACGCAGCCCTCGCTCTCATTCAAGACTGTGAATCTGAAGCCAGACAGGCTGTAGAAAAACCCAGTGACCACTAGGAAATTGTTGCATCCCTGGTGCCAGTGGCACCTGGAGCCTGGGGCTGGCCCTTCCTGCAGTGTGACAGTGGCCTTGAGTCTAGCCCGTGCTCCAGCCCCGTTCTCTGCAGGCTCCTCCTGTGCATCTTCCAAGCCTGATTCTCTGGCCTCACCACTTCCAGTGAACTCCTCTCCTGCCCAGGTAGACAGACTCACAGAGTCCTGACTGGTGTCTGAGAGGTCAGCTTTGCACTCCTGGGACCTGCCGTGCTGGGAAGGATGAAGGGCACCTTGGTGAGGCAGCCATGGCAGCAAGACTCGCCAGCGCCCGGGACCTCCCACTGCCCCCTTCTCCCCTGCAAACCCAGGCTACACTGGGCACAGGAAGCTACAGAGCGGCTCACTGAGCAAAGAGACTGGGGTGGGGTGGGGTCTGGGCCCCCTCGGTGGGCATGACACTACTCGCACTCCTTTCCCTGACTTCTTGCAGGAGGTTACACCTCCCCCAAGGGGTCCCTGGAGGAGAGCCCCCATGCTGTAAGCTCCGGCCCCAAAGGTGAGGCCTCTGGGATGAGCTGCCAGAAAGACAGGAATAGCAGGAAGAAAGTGGGGAGGGAACGGAGTTTTGTCCAGGACTTGAGTGGTTTAATTTCTCCTCTGTGATAGGGAGAGAGGGTGATTTGCTGTCCTGGTGGGTGAGTGAGGAGACAAATGTCTTGGGCATGACGCTTTGGGGGACACAATTCATTCTGTTGATGTGCAGACTCCAAGTGGGAAACTGTCACACGTGTTGTTAAAGAAACCAGAGCTCCTCCTTTTGGAGATTACAGTTACACAGCATTGCTTAGGTCATTCACAGATGTCATCACTTTTATTGAAGAATGAAAACTGAAACTTGAGTCCCTGAACAAAGTATCCAGCCTTCCTTCCTCCTGTTCTTGTCATGCAGGAAACAGCCATGTGTCTCGGAGGGCGGATCCCTGAGCCGTCCCACAGGGAAACAGTGCTGGAAGCGGCAAGAGCTCCGCCAATGGCTGCCAAGTGATAGGGTTGTCCTTGTACAACTTAACACGAAGCTCATCCATTCCTATGTCCCAGAACTAAGTGCCAGGCTGACACATAAGCAATGCCTACACATGCCCTGCATTACCATGCGTTTTATCTGCACAGCTCCCAGCCCAAGTTCGGCCATAACCCATAATATCCTCGTGACAGAGTCTGAGTTGAGTTTATTTGTTTTCTTATCACAGCTTGACAGATGGGAGGACAAAGTCCCACACTGTGAATGAAATGACTTTGCCAAGGTCATCTGGAGCGAGGGGCATCTTGGCTGCTGATCTAATGCTTTCTCTACTAGGCTGAACTTCAAAGAGAAATTTGATCTCCATTCAGCATACCTAAATAATGTTGCCCAAAAAGGAGAGCTCAGCAAAAGAAAGCCTGGTCAGAAGGGGACTTACAGAAAATCCATCGGTGGTGTGGGGCATTGCCAGCGCTTTGGGTACAATTTTGTGATCAGATCAAACCTGGCTTCTGTATCAGAAATCTTGGAAACTAAGCCTCATTCTGAGAATCTGTTATTTGAGTTATCTTGATCTTGAGATAAACAAAACATATTTTAGATAGGCCTGCTTCCACTTCTCCTAAAGTAGCCATCTCCCTCATCACGTTGGGTCACCTGGCTACAGACAGTGGAACTATTCAGAACTGTCTATCAGACTGTCTATCAGTAAAGCAAAAAAGTACAGCGCTGTCAGCATCTACCTCAAGGCGACCAGCTTGTACCTGCTCCAGGAACGCCGCAGGTGCCGCCATTCCCGAGGCCATTCTCATCTGACCATGGACAGCAGACCAGACACTAACAATTATTTAGACATCTCATGTGCCAGGAATCTGTCTCCTGATACATCTCACTTAATCCTTGCAAAACCATATAAGGAGGTGATACCATTGTTCCCATTTTACAGATGGGAAATTGAGTCTTTGAAAGGTTTAGTTATTTCCCCAAGGCTGCATAGCCTATAAGAGCTGCAGCACGTGAGGTTGGGCAGTCCGACTCTAGAACCTTATTCTAGATGTTAGACTCATCGCACCACACCACAATGAGTGCTGTGTGGTCTCTGCTCTTGAAAGTCTTGTCCACTAAGAAAATCCATACAACTTATGTGGTGACAGAAAATGCAGGGCCACGCAGGGTCTGCAAGGGGTCACCTTGCTCACTAAATGGATTATTTCATTGTTTTGAACAGGTGATACATACAGAGATAACAAATTTGATGACCAACTAGTTATCCTGTCCAGACATAACTTTCTTAGCAATTTCTTACACGCACCCCCCAAGATAAATCAGGAAGATCAGCACCCTGTTATTTCTATGCACTGGTATTGTCTTATTAAATTTTTTACCATCAATCATTTTAGAGATCGCTCCATAGCAGTATTTAGAGATGTGCATAGATTCACATGCACTTATCTCTTTATTTTTAAAGTGACTTAATATTCCTCTGCGTAGGTTACTATAATTTATTGAATGCCTTTCCTGAACAGATATATAATTTCTAATTTTCTGCTATTATAAATTTTTTTTTTTTTTTTGGTACCGGGGATTGAACTCACAACCGCAAGCTTGCAAGGCAGGCGCTTATGCCTGCTGAGCTAAATCCCCAGCCCCTCTATTATAAATGTTAATGCCATCAATATATTGGCACATTTGGGAGTGAAAACCTATACGATAAATCCTTAGAAGTAGAACTGCTGAAGGGAAGGGGATAGAAAATTTTACTCTGCTGACACTGGTGAGCCACCCTCCAGTGAAGCTGTGCCCACATGCAGTAGCCTCCCTGGGCTTCCTGTGTTTTAAAAATTAGCTCACGTTTCACGTTCCTGGGCTGTCTGGCTTCTTTGGTTACATAAGGTGACTGCTTTGTTACGTTTTTAGATGTCTAGTTTAACGAAAAACTAACTCTTGCCATCAGCGTGCCTCAGCCCCTCAGGTGCACCTCATTAATCAAGCCAGCATGAGGCCCTGGATTCAGGTCTCAGTCCTGCCTTCCACCAACTCCGGTGTCTTAATAATCATTTCTAACTTCACAAGACAGGTGCTGATGTATTCTCCATGACCGCTGGGTTCTTTTGTCTTACTAGCATCTTGTTTCCTTCTGCTGGAGCAGATCTTGTAGCTATTCTTTCAGGAGAATCTGTGGGTGGAAACTTATCAGAGTACTTTTTAAAGTTCTTATATTTAATTCTTCTTACAGAATGATGACCTTACTCATGGATTCACCTTCTAACATGAGAAGTTTCTCCCACTCCATTTCCCCACTGTCCTCTTTTGCCTAACGTTTCTCAGGGAGATTTCTTCTCATTCATATATAAATACTGTATTCTGTCTTTGTGCTCGAGAACTTCTCAGAATTTTTGTGATCTTTGATGCTTTGAAACATCACTACAATTTATTCAGATGTTGCTTGTTCTTTTGCTTTTTGATTCATTCTGCTTGGTGAATAGTAGGCCCTTTCAAGCTCATGGTTAAAGTCGTTCTGTAACTGTAGCGAATTCCTGACCTTTTGTCCAGGTCTTGTATCCCATTTGAGTCCTTCCAATTTTCTTCTCTAAAATTGTCACTTGATACATTTAGGAACCCATCTCCTTACCCACATGGCTCTGAGCACTTTCTTTGTGCATTTACTTTTTTCCTTCCCTTGAGATCTGGGAGAAGTTCTCAGTTTGGTCTTAGAATTTATTTACTCACTTTTTGTTCATTTTTTCTATTCATCCCATTTGCTGAAAATTTTATTTTAGCACTTGTGTTTTATTCAAAGACCTTCTCTGTTCAATCCCTTTCTTGTATCACACTGTCTGCTGCTGGGGAGAAGGAGAGGCCAAGATGCTTGACGCTGGCCACTCAGCCTCTCTAGTGACAGCTGGCACTATGACTTGGTACCTGCATAGCTAGCCAAGCCCTAAGGTCATCTGGGCCCTGGCTGGAGTTTGGTGTCCCCAGATGCTGACAACTATCCACTTCGGTTCAGGAGTCAATGGAGACTCTCCGAGTTGTACAGCTTCTGAGATTTCCAGGACAGAGGTGGAGTGAGTCCCTGCCAGCAAGGCCTGGAAATTAGCTCAGTCCCAGCAGGGCAATAGCTGCTCTCCCTCTCACCTCCCTTCCCTATTCCCTTTGGCCAGGGGACAGTCACTGGTCAAAGACAGGAACCAGCAGCATTACGCCCACCTGTGGACACGGCTTGGTGGGTGCACTGCCTCAGGAGGAAATCCCCTCTCTGGCTGCCTGCAGTGGGTTCTAACCTAGGCTCACCTCTCAGCTGAGCCCAAAGTGTGCATCTCCCTCACTGCTGAGGAGAAAGTGGCACATGTGAGTGTGGAGCCCCTGTCCTCCTGCCACTGGTCGGTCCCCTGCCAGTCCCTTCCAACCTCAGCACCAGTGTTCCTTCTTCACCCTGGAAGAGACACATGATTCCTGCTGCCTGCAGGGGGTGAACTATGCATATGGGACCCCCACCCCACCCTCACCAGGGTGCTGTCCTGCAGCAAGGAGTTGTCACCCACCCTGGCTCCGCTGGCTCAGGTTCACCACCTCCTGACAGCAGTTGCCAGGATGCCTATCACCTGCCAGGGACCAGACTGAGGGCACACGCTGTGACTTACAGGGGAAACTAAGAAGCATTTTCTTTTATTTCTGTGAGTTTGTAGATGAGCAAAGTGACATCAGAGGAATGGCCACACCATGCTCAAGTCACTAAAGTAATCTTCATGGCATTGTTTTTAAAAGATACTTCATATCTAAATATCTTATTTGATTAGCATCTGGTTTGGGCTTTCAGTGGCTTCGCTATGTGACTTTGGGCCAGCTTTCAGGCTCTGGCTGTTTTTTCACCTGCAGAATGAATGACTGAGATGGTCTTTAAGATTTCTTCCAGTCTGAATGAGGTTCCACATTTCTCTTTTAACTGCAGCTGTGTGTGACCAACACGGTGAGGCTGTGGCTCCAGATTCCATTAGCAACTCCTGGCCTCTCCATCTGTTATCTCCATGCAGAACCACACGATTAATATTGCACTTCCCAGCCCAGCATTTGCACCTTGAGCAACGTCACTAGAATGTGTGATAATTCTGTGCCTGGGCTGCAGTGTACCTCCAGTCAGTACAATGTGACCAGGGAACACAGGTAAGTGGCAGCAGCCCAGCCCCTGTGTGCACACCCCCAGCCTGCAGCCTCCCAGTGCACTCAGCCTGCTCCCTCTTTCAGCAGCAGCTGATCCTCCAGCCCCTGCAAGCATTTCCAGCACACGACTTTGAATCTACCTGCCTCAGCCTTCCCATCACATGCCATGGCCGGGATGCTGGTGGGGTCCAGGCCTGGCTTCTTGACCTTTGTCTCTGCCGTGGGCCTGCTCCAAACTGGGAAATAGGAATAAATCTGTGATTCATGAAAGAGGGCTAACCACACTGTGGGGATGAAACCGTGACACAGAGCACTTGGTCCTGCAGCAGCAGATGCTGCAGGGCAGAGACACTGCCAAGGAGAGACCCCTAATTAATGAAAGAGCCCTTCCAAGTGGTGTCTGCCTGCTGAACTCGGACACAAAGAAGCCACAGAGGCAGGAAGCCCACCCTGGTAGGAGAAGCCTTTGGTCAGGACCCCAGGTCACCCTGGGAGGAATTCTCTGATGATGGGAAAGAGTTGTCAGATGTAGTGGAGACACGCCTGTGGTAGGCTTGGAACTATCTGCCTTTAATAGACAAGCGTGTGAGTTAGCACTCTCTTAGACTGCGTGTCATGTATTGCTGTGCTTGCCACTAGGCATCACTGTCTTGTGGGCTGAACAGTATTTGCAACTCAGTTCCACAGCTAGAGGGATTTTGGGCAGGCAGACAGAGCAACCAGAGATGAGGAGTGAGCTTGGGCAGAGAGACTGCCCACACTGTGTCACTCTCCCTGGGGGTGGACAGGGCCAGGTGAGCTCGTTTAAAGCTGTCTGTGTCACAGATGTGATGCCTGTTAGCTGTCTGCCTGAAAGAAACCATGAAATTCCCCAAGAAGAAAGAGTTTCCCCAACTCCCCTGAACAGGCCACTTTCAGCCCCTCCTGGTGGAGGAGGGGAGCGGCTGGAGGGGAGGGTACCACTGGCCGCCAGTGGCCCTCCTGACCTGTGAAGGTTTGGGTGCATGTCCCTAGGGTCAAGTGTCTGCTGAGCTGGGAAGGCAGAGCCCTTGGCCCAGCAGGCAGGGGTGAGTGCTGAGATACCAGTTCCTGTTCTGACTTCCTTCGGTATCTTAAGTTTTTCCATCATAAGAGTCTCCTTCAGCCCTGTGTTTGCCTTGACAACCAAACTGCATGAGACATGTGAAGCTCCCCTGTGGTGACATGATGAGGAGGGGTGGCCATTCATGATGGAGCGAACCTCTCCCTGTGAGACCCAGGACCATGGAGAGATCGAAGAGCTGCAAGCTGGGAATCCTGCATAGCAGGCAGCATGCACTGGCCAGCCCAGATTTTGGGCCAAGAAATCTGTTCCATTGCCAGTCAGCTCCTCTTCTCCAGATATGTCAAGAAACTTGCCAGCTGCTTGAAATTTCAACTCTGAGCTGATCTGAGAATTTCAGGACTGAGTTCTGAAAAGGTAAAGTAGGAAGCCAAGGGAGGCATTTTCCCAAAGTCTGTTCATGACGATGTGTAGTGAAAAAGTCTCTAGTGTGAAAGGAAGGATTTTGAAAACTAAGTAACACTCACATGGATGGTGCAGGTTACAGTCCGAGCCAGTGCGTCCCCCTAAAGGCTCGCGTGTTCGGGGCGGGGCTTCGAGATGGCCATTGGGTCACACCATTCTGCACTCATCAGTGAGTCAATCCAGTAAGGCCTCTGTCCACCGCTGAACGTGCTGTTTGGAGGTGCCACCAGGCTTGGTCAGGAAGAGGTTGGTCACTGCATGTGTTGCCTGGGCTGACTTGAACCCTTCCCCAGCAATTCCCTGTTTCTCTGCTTCCTGGCTGCCATGAGGTAAGCAGTTTCTTTCCCCGATAGGCCGTTCACCATGCACTTCCCGCCTTGGAGCCCACTAACTGGGCAAGGACAGAAAGCACTGAAACTAGAAGCCCAAGTAAAGCTGAGGGTGTTGGGTATGGTGCCCCAGTGACAAGAAAGTAACGAAGATAGTGTGTTCCTGAGCCACTAAGAGAAAACTAATACTGAAAAAGAAACAAGTATGATGTGCCATATTAAAAACCACAAAGGAATTGCACACATAACAATACTCTGCATGTGGACAAGGAGGGAAAGTATGCAACAGAAGAGAAAATCGTTGTTAGTGTTTTCTATGAAATTTTCTTTAAAAGTATGACCTCACCACAACACAAGGATAAGGACAAGGACACAGAGGAACAAGGAGGAGGAGGAGGAGGAAGAAGTTGTTTCCCACCACACCCAGAAACTTTGCTGGTTAATCCCTGAACTATCCCCAGGTCTCCCACTCCGCTCTCAGCATGCAGACTTAGGGTGAAAATTTGTGTCTTGTGTTTTTTGAACTTTCCTGGAGCACAGTTTTATTAAGGCTATGAGCCTCAGAGCAGAGGAGGGAATAGTTAGTCCAGCCCCCCAGGGCTAAGTCTAAACACAGCCTCATCAAGCTGCCTCAGCTCACACTCCAGTCCAGCAGAGCTGAGTCCACCCTGTCCCGCAGTTTCCTAAAACTGAGCCCAATAGACAAAGGCCTGTCCACTACTGCTAATGTTGATTCGTGTCTTCAGAAGAATTTGGCCTTTGTTGGTGGGAAGATAGTAATCTATTCAGAAACCAGAATAACAAATGTGAACCAGAAATTTTTAATAGCCAGATAAAGTGATCTAAGGTGGTCAATCTGTGAGCTCCTTCATGCTTTGAAATGCGTTGGGAAGTGAGTTATCTTTGTTGGTTTATTTAATGTGAGATGAGGCCTGATCAGCTGCGGACCTGCAGCTCCCCACTCTGCCCTGAAGTCAGATGCCTGTTGGTCGCTGTCTTTATTCCAGCCACCTCTGTTCCTCCTGTCCTCCTAGCTCTGTCCTGCTCCTTAGGGTCCTGCCTCCTGGAACCCTATTTTGCTGTTCCTTACCTGAGTTCCTTCCCAACTCTTAGGTTTCTTTCAACTGCAGGGGACCCAACGTGGAAACTCTTTTGATTACTGCCAGTGACATAGGCAACTCATCATTCAACCTACATTCTCTGAACCCAGACCACCACCAAAACCAGTGGCACATGAGGAGGACCACCTGGATGACTCTCCTTGAAAGAAGTGCAATTGTCTCAATTTTGGCTAAACCTGGTCCTATTTCCCTGTGTTAATAAGTGTAGAACTGGCTAGGATTTTTCCTTATCTCTTCAATTGGTTTTAAGCAATGCAAATTGGTCTAGTCCAGGTGCTGATGTAGTCTTTGAAGCAAGGCCATAGGTCAGTGTTACCCCACCCCTCAGCTCCTCAAAAATATGTGTGAGCTGGGCAGGCGAAAGAGTCACACTCCAGCTGTCAGCTGGCATGGAGCCTCAAGACAAGAGGCTATGACGTCTCAAGGCACAAAAGATTACACATGAGAACTGAAGCACCAGCCCCAAAACATTAAATGCTACCTCGAATTGTGTTATGCAGATTATTCTTTCTGCATACCCTTCTGTCTTATATTACAGAGGTAATTTCAGGCCTCCTACCTTGCCCAGCTCACAGCACTCATATACTTCCCGCCATTCTCACAGTCACTCATTCCAAGCTACTCCCCTCTCAAAGAATAAATAAAATCTGAGTTCAGCCTGGGTTGAGGCTTTTGTTCTTGTTAACCATCACACTAGCTGGACTTAAGACCCCCTTGGCTCCCCAACTACAAATATGCCTTAGTGCTTTTATTCTTGCCATGAGTTGCACTGGAAGTGGTAGGTTGAACTCGCTAAAATTCCAGTAACTTTTCCATGGGATTACAAATATAAACTTCCCAGACTGTGAAGAGGACTGAAACAAGCTCTCTATAACTTACGTATTACAACCTGCTGGACAGCTCTACATTCTATCATGATTAGAGGTGCTCAAGCTCTGAATTCCTGCAGGATCCCAAGGGTTCATTCCCAGTTAGGAACCCTCTGCCTGTTCTGCATTGAGCCACAGTGGTTTCTGCCCTCTGAGTAATTCCCCCGCCTCACTCCAGTGTGTCTGGATCTTATGCATCTTGGAACCCACAACACATCCTTAGGCACATTTACATGGCACACAGTAGGTTCTTTGTCAATATTAATGAAAGTGAAATGGCTGTTTCAAAGAGCCTGTGTTATGCCTACAACCATAATAGGATCTCCCTTGCTACAGCTGGGTCACCCGTACCCTTACGCCACATCTGGCCTTCCCATGCTCTCCACTCTGCTGCACTGGACCTGCCCACCAAAACTCAGCCCAACCACACCTTCTCCTTAGCATCTCCTGGCTGCCTCTCACCAACAGCTATCTGTACTTTTCCCTGCTCACACTCTCAGCCCTGATTACATAGCATATTGGGGCACACTTTCACCTTTCTGTACTTATTTGTCCTACAAAGGTTACTAAACATTCATTATGTGTGAGGTTGGTGGGCATAGAAAAATGAAAGACATCGATCAAGTTTGAACTAATGGCTCTTTCTCGCTCTCTCTCTCTCTCTCTCTTTCCCCTCCATCTATCCAGCCTTTTAATTCAGCACACAGATGTCAGCAATAACAGGTGAAGGGAACCCAATTTTTCAGTCCTTTTGCTTCTTCCCTTGTAAATCATATTTAGGAAAAATGCATAAGTGGCTTCACCTCTTCTACCTCTTATTAGGTATCTTGGTTGCTTTTCTTTTGTTGCTGAGAGAAAATGCTCTATGCACAAAATGAAGGAAGGAATGGTTTATTTAGCTCATGGTTTGTGGAGGTTTCAGTCACTACTCACCTGGCTCCAGGGCAGGGTGGTGTGGCATGGGGCAACTGTTCATGGTATCAGAAGACAGCAAAGCAACAAGAGCAAAAGGGCAAGAGCAAGCCTTTCCCTCCCTTACATTATATACTGGCTCCCCACCCCTGCATGTGTGTAGCACTCACACCACCAATCCCAGCACTAGACAATGAACCAATCAAACTCTAGATTCAGCTGCCTCCAAAAAGCCTGACCCCATGACTGCCACAGCTTTGGGGGGATATTCAGCCATAAACTGTAGGGTAGGGAAAGAGCTAATTAAATAATCTCATAGATAATACCAACAAGAGAGAGGTAAATGCTGGCTGCCATTTTCAACAGAAGGTGGATCAGGGGCTGAACCACTATAAATAATTAAATTCTATCACAGTGGTATATTCAACAATCCAATAATGTGAAGTTAAATCAGCTGGTTGTGTCAGCCCTACCATGTTAGACATTTGTGACAAGGTTGCTGGTTGGGCTCTCTCTCTCTTTCTCTCTCTTCCTGGTGCTGTGGTAGACACTGCCTAGGCTACAATTCTTGTCTTCTCCCAAGGAGAATGGGTGCGGAGTCCCTTCCCATACCCTCCCACGTCCCGCACATGATCTAGACTCAATGTGCAGGCCTTCAGTGCAGCTTCTCTGGGCGGCAGTTTCCCCTCTCCAGATCATCCTGGGTCTATTTGGAGAAGTGATTATTCCAATCAATACATTCATTCTCAGAATCGATGCAGACTCTTGATCAAAGCTTGTTGATTATTTCCATGGAGGAGCAATCCCTTTGCTGGGCTCTGCAGTGCATCTGGTACATGTTTGACTCCTTGCTGGGTCAGTGTGGGGTGAATCATTCAGCTCTACTGCTAGCTGCCAATGCTGCAAAGTGACTGACCTGCCAGCACTTTGAGGGGAGACAGGATCTGCTGCTAAGGATCCCTCCTGGGAACCTCATAAGTGTGCATGAGGATAAAAGGATTTAAATGATGAAATAAGACACCACTAACTGCCCAGGATGAGACCTTGTATTTGCATGCTTACTTCTACTGCTTGCCAGCCTCAAAGTGCTTTCCTCTACCAAGGAGGTTTCTCCTTTACCTGGGGGCTCCAGTAAGGGGAGGGGTCCAGTGAGCATACCAAGCAGGGTTTCTGTTTTCCCTGTAGCTAGCTGCGTGACTCCAGGGAAGTTATCAACCCTCTGTAACTGTTTTCTTCCACCTTAAACATAATTATTAGCTTAGAATTCTGCAGATCCTTTAGCTGTTCTCATGGTGAATAGCCAGTATGTCCTTTGCTCTCAGGTTTCAAATGAGAGACAAATACAAAGATGATGCTTTGAAGGAAGGGGGAAAAAGACATAAAACACTACTGTGTACAGCTGGTATTCTTGTCAATACATTCTCATTTGAAAAGTAGGTCATGTTTCTTGAAATTTATTGTAATAGACTTAAGAAATTATAATTTAGATTGAATCTCTTGCAAATCATTGTTTCCAAGATGTTGCTGCCAACTTTCATAATTTTATTTCTTCTTTATATTAGGTAGTCATTCACATGTACATATTACTATTACAGACTATTATATATATGCCACACACATCTGATGTTGTTCCTGAAGTTCAAAGTTTGGACACATATGAGAAACCTTCAAGCAACATTTCATTGGCTCCAAATAGCAAGCATTTCCTTTTGAATTAAGTTAGTGATATAATTCATTATATTAACTAAACCAATTTCCATTTTATTGCAATGAAAATTCTGTCCATCATCCTGACTCCAGAGGTGTTTGCTGGCTGGACACGTCTCAGCCACCCCTACCAGTGCTTTCACCAATTAGGGAAACATGATTAGATGATAGAGTCCCCATCTCCTGCACTGCCAGTAACAAGGATAGATGCTTCATTCTGACAGAATGGGGCGTTTTCACACTTGTTAATACCCTGAATTAGAATGGAAAGCTCCATGTGTCCTTTTACTTAGCTCACTATGGGACTATAATATGTAAAATCTGGTTTAATGAGTCATGATGGTGATATATAAAAGATACATTGCAAATCATTCTAAACACATAGAAATGTGGGCTAGAAATGAAAAATGTATGTTTTGTATCTGAAAGAAGATACATAAATCAGCTAGGTCTGTGGACTTATTTCATTTTATATGGGTAGGTGGTATACATGTGCTGTGTGAAATACACAGGGTACAAAAAAGTGCATAAATTACTGTGAAAAGCACCGATCCAATGCAAGACGGTTTTTCACCCAGATCCAGCATGTCCTAACTGGCTGTCAGGTGGTTGGTTCACCTCTCCAGGGGCAACCAAGGTCACTAACTTCTTGTAGATGCTGTGGCTTATTTTGGAGGCAAAGAAAGTTGGACCCAGGACAGCAGAATGACTCATTCCAGCTACATGCAGCCAGCAAAGACTTGCAGCTCAGCTGTAGCCATACAGGAACCGAGATGTCGTCACCCTGCTGTACTTTTACCAGCAACGCCCACGGTGAGACCCCAGACTGGCCAAAGACAAGCTTTGCTTACAGTCCAAACAAAAGCCTTCCAGCAGAAGTGAGGGCTGTGGAAAATATCCAAAGTGCTTTTATTTGGCTGAGTGCTCAGTTAAAGAGCACAGATTATTAATTTTGAAAGCTACGCATAAAAATCTTCATAGGAAGAAACAGGCTGAGATCAAAAAATAATCATCCTCCGAACCTCTTGGGGAAGGCCTCTTTGCCTGGACTCTAAGTCTCTGACTTTGCAAATGCAGCCCAGATTCCTCTTATGCCAGCCCCAGTCATTACCTCCTGGTTCTCCTGGCTGTATCTGGGGCATTGTGGCTGAGTTATAATAGGAAATGCAGGAACGCCTCAGTTTCCTACAAGAGTTTTATCTGTGGAACCTGTCTGGAAGTCCCCCTTGTCCTGGGACGGGATTCTCCCACACAATCCCTCACCAAGGGCGAGGGCAAGGGTGAGGCAGCTACACTCCTCCAATGAGCTTTCCCCATACTGCAGCCCCAACCCTTCCTGGGGAGGCACCCTCTGCTGGGAAGTGGGCTGTAGGCATTAAGAGCCCCTTGCTGCCTGCTCAGTAATGAAGCTTATAGGAAAAAGCAACCACAGACTCAAGCCTCTGAGAGAAGCTACGCACTTGAATTAACAAGGAAATCTATGTCCAGTCAAGTTTTTTCTTACCTTTTCGATTTACATTGTATTAGGACAATGTCGTTACAGAGACCATAGGAAGACCAGGAGCAAGATGAAAATGGAAATGCGGAGAAGCTGCCTCCCTGCCCTGGGAAAGGCATCCCGCCCTGCAGGGACACTGCTGCTTTCTCTTTTGAGTCTCACCACATCACCAAGAGGCAAGAATTCTCACTGATTCCATTTAAAAGCTAAGAAAAGCCAAAGCCCAGAGAAGTCAAATGATTTAGACCAAGCCAGCTGGTACAGATGTGCAGTCCTAGAACCTGTTCTCCAGAACCCTCCTCTCAGAGTCACTGACTTGGAGGCATCCCCGAAGTGCCTTCCTGAGCCCATGTCTTCTCTTTCTTCAAGTGGTGCCACCAAATCCCTCTAAAGAAATTTAAAAATCACCTCCCTGCAGTGCTTTATTTCTCATGCACTGGGGATCAAACTGCTCCCAGGTCAGGGTCACAGATTCTGCAGAGGCTAAAAAGCACCCTGTGATTCTTGCTTCAGAAAGAGGAGGTGGAGTCAGAGCAGCAGAAGATGAGATCCAGCTTGGTAGAGAACTCGAGGCTCCAGCCCTCTCAGCAGGGCTGAGGAGCAGCTTGGGTCTTTAGCCTGAAGAAACTCTAGGATGAAGTAGGTATCAGAGCCAGCTGACAGGTTTTCTAGGTTTTGCAGATTGTAGTCTCCATCTACTCTGCTGTTTAGTGTGAAATCAGTTATTGGTAATACGTGAACAGTGGGGATGGATGTGTTCCAATAAAACTTCATCTACAAAGTCAAGTGAGGATTGTAGTCCACAGAGCTGGGCAGTAGATGCTAATGGGATCTGGGGGCAAATGCTCTAGGATCTTGAGGGGTTGGAATCTGGGCTGGAAAAGAAGGCCACACAGAGGCTGCAGCTAGTGGAATTTATTGACATCCAGGTCCTGGGCTGTGACTCAGGCTTCATATGCAGCAAGCAGTATGAGGGGCAGCAAGCTGCCCCTGCTTGGCTCCTCAAAGCCCTCTGTGTGAGGCCAAGTCTTGGATCTGCCCTGGCAGCAGAGGCAGAGTCGAGGTAGGCAGGAAGGTGGGAGGGTAAAGACAGCTGTGGGACCAGAGAGCTCACTATATCATCGTACTCCAGAGAGGAGCCAGAAACAATTCTGCACCTTGTTGATTAAAGCCACCGCAGCACCTGACTTTCTCGGGAGCTCCACACTGCAGCTTTCTGTGGCCTGGATGAAGCTAGAAAGCACTTCCATACAGCAAAACAATCAGCAAATGGGGGCAAAACCCCCACTAGCAAGGGTCATGTGGTCAGAGGCCAACAGGTAACAGCCATTGAGGCAGCAAGGGTGGCTTTAAAGAGGAGGCTGGTGGAGCAGTGTTTCCAGGGGTGGGTTCATGGGTAACTGGCTAGGATGCAATCTGAGCTCCAGACCAGAAAAAGCATATTTGATTGACAGAGGCCAACACAACTGCCACACAGACTGTTGTTCTTCCTGCTCTCCAGAACTGAGCCAGTTCATAGACCTGGAGCCCACTGTGTCCCCTGAGGGACACCATCCTTCCAGTCCTTCCCATGAATCTATGGAGGGGACTCAGATGTGAGGCCCAGGCTAGCCCAAGGGGCCCAATGTGCCATCGTAGCCCATCTTCCTTGCTATGGTGATTCAAGTCATGACACACTGGCCCATTGCAGCCAGACCTGCCTTCTTCTCTTTACCTGATCACCAAGTATACAGTTATTCCTAGGGGCTGAGAGAGCCTCTCATTCGTTTTCTGATCTGTGGAGGAAGAACTGTTAAAGTTAGCAGTACCAGGGGAAGTTTACAAAACAACTCTTCTACCAACAAAGATAGCAAATTAGAAGCCATGTCATTCCCCGCTGGGCAAAGTGGTGAAGAGCCCCCTCAAAGACTTAGAAAATGCAAGGCTGGTGGTCCTCACCATGTCTTTGCTGTTCAGTTCATCCATGTGGCTTCTGCAGATGCTAAATGGATACAGCAAATTATGTGGAGCACTGTACATGCAGCCAAATGACAGCCTCATTGCACAGCAGTTGTGGACATGGCATCTTTACTAGAAGAGATAAACATAGACCTGGGAACTTGAAATGTGACTATTGGTCTGGCAAATACATTCTTTCCAAACCCCATTAATAAGTAGCATAAAAAGCAGCTGGCTGTGATTAGTGAAGAACACACTCAGTGCTGTGATGTAAGGCTGCATAACCCTCTTGCTCCATTTCAACAGAGACCCTGGGATCTTCTTTGTCTTGACATTTGTAAAACATCACCATGTTCTACTCTTGGAGGCTATATGATAGCTGGAACTGATAAGCAAGAAGATGCAAGTATTCAAGAGGCTTCAGGAAGACTCAGCCACCAGAGTGATGGAAATGAAATCCATGAGGATTTAGACTCAGTCACATAGGCTGGAGTTGTGAGGAGGGTGGGCAGCAAAGCCCAGGCAAAGAAGAGAGCAGATGTCAGAGGCATGAGGTTAGGAGCAATCACACAGGTGTGACAGGAACGGAGCCCACAGCACAGTGAGGAGAGTAGGGAGAGAGACTGGAGCCCCACAGGGCTGGGTCAGGTGTGGACAATTTACCCCTGGAACAGTGGGGGAAAGGTTCTGCGCCTGTGCATTTCCGTAGTTGCAGTGAGAGAGGTTGGCTTGGCTGCAAATGGAGCTCCAAGAGCAGAGGGAGTCCCCTTGCAGGGCCTGTAGTACCTCTGGCCTCCCCAGCTGGGACTGCACCCCTGAATACAACTGTCACTGCACATAGGAGCAGGGTTCTACTGAACACCGCACACAGGTGTGGTCCCATCCACTGCATGCTGCACACAGGTGCGGTCCTGTCTGCTGCATGCCACTCACAGCTGCAGACCCATCTAGCCTCTCCAGAGCCCTTGAAGGTTGACATCTGAGTAATGAATAGCAGGAGAGCTCTGCCCAATAGAGAAGGCAGGTTGGAGACATTTCAGAAATGCAAATATGACTGTGCTTAAAACCCTTTCTCTTTCACAGAGAAGGCAGAATGCAGTCTTTTAGTTCTCTTCAGGCTTCAGGCATATATTTGTCAGGGGTCTCCAGAGGAACAGACCAACAGGATCACTCCTCCCGCTGAGGGCCTGGATCCCATGGCAATGTCCTGCATGAGTCCATCAGAAGACTTAGAGTTCATGGAAATGCCCTGCAGGAGTCCAGCTGCAGACCTAGAGGCCATAACAATATCTCATGCAAGTCTGTATTAAGGATCTGCATTGGGAAGGTCCAAAGGCCCGTGGTGGAAGCTAGCGCCAGTGGGATGAAGGATCTGTGCCAGCAGGATGAGGGATCCGACCTGGAACCAGGAAGTGATACTCAAAGTAAGGATCAGAACTTCCCCAAAGAGAGCCATAGCCATTCCCTGTGACAGCAAGGACTTGAGCTCCTCTGATGATAACAACTGAGTTCATATTAGCAAAGCCAGTGTGACAAGCTTGTCCAGGAAAATCAACAGTGTGTCACCTTCCCTCCAGTTCTCCTTTCTAAGCTGTTGATGACAATCCTCAGGTAGACAATCCTCCATCCCAGAACCATGCTGATTCAGTTCAGCTGGGTGTTACAAGTTGACCATTAGTTAAGCTACCATATGGCTGTGAACTAGAATGCCTTCTCATTAACCAAAACAGCTGATCTGAGCATATTTTGTATGTTGCATATATTATTTACAGTAAATGATTCTGAGAGTTACCAGGGATCACTTCTCACTGCGATACTCAATTCACTGCTACACAGATGATTGGTGACAGCAGACACAGGCCTGATGATGTAAGCAGAGAGACAGAAAATCTAAGAACGGTAGGGAGAGCGCTGGAGGCCAAAATTCTGCAGGAGAAGTGGGGATGCCCATGGCGGTCTCATCAGTCAGCTGAGCAGGGCTGAGGGGAGACCCTGTGGGTGGAGGGTATCTCAGTGCCAACCTTCAGGGCTGAAAAGTACAGATACACAAGAACAGAATATCCAAACTGTGGATGACTGCTAACGGTGCAACAGGTACAATAGGAGAAGTAAAAAGAAAAGAACAGAGACAATATTTAGAACAACAATTACAGAATTTCTCCACAATTGTCAGACACTACTCCATAACACAAAGTAGAAAAAATGCAAAAACAAACAAACTAAAAACCCAAGCAATAAAACTAAGAAAAGGGGAGGGGGGCTAACCCACACATCATATTCAAAATTGAATTGAAATATAAAGAAATATAAAGAAATATAAAGAAATATAAAGAAAAAATCTGTTTAAAAACTGGAAAACCAGAAATATCTTACTTATCAAGAGAAAAGACAAGAATTACTTCAACTTCTCAAAAGCCAGAAAGCTATTCTTGAAGAGTGAAATATTTACTGTGTTGAGAAAAAAATTACCAATGTAAAAATTTATGTCCCATGAAATAATTCTTCAAAACTGAGGGTGAAATAAAGACTTTCTCAAATGAGAATTAAATCTGTTGCTTTAGACCCGCATCACAAGAAACAAAGAAAGTTCTTCAAAGAAAAGTACACACCACAAACTTGGATCTATATAACAAAAGAAAGCGCACTAGAGAATGATTAAGTGAAGATAAACTAAAAACACTGATTTTTCTTACTCTTAGTTGATTTAACAAATAAATGATTAAGTAAAGTAATAATATCAAGACTACATATGGTAACCACATGTGCTATGTGTGCTTATCTACAAGCAAAATAAGTAGCAGAAAAGATAAAAGCACTAGGAGGGAGGAACTGGGGACACTTGATGATTTTAAGATGCTTACATCTTTATTTGAAAGTGATCTTGGACTACTGTAAATTGCAAACACCAGAATAACCACTTCAAAAGTTTAAAAAGAGGCGTAACTGATAGGTCTACAAGCAAGAGAAAATGGAGTCATACAAAATGCTTAGGTGAAAACCACAAAAGTCAGGGAAAAAAGCAGACAACAAATGAAAAAAGAAGGGTAACAAATAGAAAAGAGTAACAAACACAGTAAAGTATTAATTAAACTATATCAATAATCATTTTAGAGGTCAAAGTCTAAGTACATCAAGTAAAAGAATATTGTAAGAGTGTTGTTAAAAAATCAAGACCACCTACATGTTGTCTACAGGAAACCTACATTAAGTATGATGGAAAGTGTAGAATAAATATAGAGGAATAGAGTAAGATATGCTCTGTGATATTACATAAAATTACACCAATTATACATTGTATCCTCTAAAATCATCTACAATGTCCTCAAAAGCTGAGGGAACACCTCCAACTCATTCTATGAAAATAGTATCACCTCATACTAAAACCAAAGACACTATAAGAAAAGACCAATATCTCTCATAAACAAAGATGCAAACTCCTGAATAAAATATTAGCAAATCAAATCTAGTAATGTAGAAAAATAGGCAAATACTACACGTGTCACATAAGCATACAGAGAGATAGTCAGTGTCACGTATCATTAAGGAATTGCAAATTAAAGCATTGGCATATTGTTATTTGAAAGTACTCATATTCTTATTGCACACCTGTGAGAATGGTGAAAATCTAGAACACTGGGAACAATAAATGCCAATGAGGATGAGGAGCAACGGGAACTCTCATCTTTTGTGAGAAGAATGCAGCATGGTGCAGCTACCAGGAGGATAATTCGGCAGTTTCTTACCAGAGGAAACATGCCGTTCTTGCCTCCCAGCAATTGCACTCCAAGATATTTACCCAAATGAACTGGAAAGATATGTCCAAACAAAAATATGCACATAAATGTTTACAGTAGATTTATGCATAGTTGTCAAATTTGGAAGTCAACCAAGGACATCAACCAAGACTTCCCTCAGTGGGTGCTTGGATAAGTAGGCACTGTCTTATTCATTTCTAAAACGAGATGAGCCATGAAAAGACATGAAGGAATGTTGGAACATGTTACTGAGTGAAAGAACCAATCTGATTCCAACCTTATGACACACTGGAAAAGGAAAGCCATAGAGACATCAAAGAAATAAGTGGTTGCCAGGACTTGGAGGGAGGAAGAGGATGAACAAACGGAGCACACTCTCTCTGGGCAGTCGAACTGTCCGGTAGGATACATGATGGAGACGTGTCGTCACACGCTTGCCAAAACTCATAGCAAGCCCACCAACGATGATGGCCGATGTAAGCTATGGATTTGAGGATAATGGTGTACTAACATGGTTCAGCAATTGTAACAAATGCACCCCTCTGGTGTGAATGTTGACCCCAAGGGAAGTTCTGTATGGGGCCGTGAGGGAGGTAGTGGATGAGAACTCTGCATTTTCTACTCCATTTTCCTGTGAACCTAGAATTGCTCTTAAAACAAAGTTGATTAAAAACTACATCCTGAATTCTGGTACAAATGACACCTAGCTAAAATGCCAATGCTGCTTCTCCCAATATCTTATCAATATATAGGCAGATGCAAAATTACCAATTTTGATTGGTTAGCAGTCTAATAACCTCATTCAGGGACTTAGGAAAAGAGTAGCTAAAGTGAATTACAAAGCAAATAAAGACAAGCCAAGCGTATCTAGCTTGAGCTCATGCCTGCCTTGTTTACCTACCCTTGGTAGGAAAGATAAAGACCATCAAAGATAGGCCTGCACTTTTATCTCTCTTTTCATCTGTTCCGTCTCCATCCTGGGGCTGGAAAATAGTGTCCACTTCTTTGTTTTCTATTGTTGCTCCACAGGAGGCAGAGAGGCTGCCCTGAACTGCAGGCCACCTTTCTACCTCCAGTGGAGAGCGCTACTCAGAACAACGGAGCGGAGCAGATGAAAGCAGGTAGGGAGACTGGTGCGCACTCAGCACACTCCACAGTATGATCCTCAAAAGGAAATTCTCCTTTTCTTCCCAAGAAAGTACAGAATAGATAGTCCCTGGAAACAGGAGCAGAAAGTTAGGACGACAGCAAATTTAGATGAAAAGTTAAAAGGATAAAGCAAACAGATGAGAAAAGGAAGTAAGAAAATGAGAAAAAGACACAGGTTGAGAAATTCTAAGCAGTAAATGAAAAGCACAGTCAGGTAGTTTTATACACAACCATGATAGGTCTGCATTCCCACTTCTTAAATCTGGACAGATGTATTGCCCAGGGCTTTAGACTTAACCACAGTGCTGGCCACATATGTAATTTTAAATGTTCTAGTAGCCACATGATAAAGTAAAACAGTTGAAACTGATGTTATATTTTATTTAACCAAATATATCCAAAATATTAGTTTCAACATGTAACAAAAATAAAAAAGTCATGAAATGCTTTGTATTCTGTTTTGAATACTAAGTTTTTGAACCTAGCATGTATTATGCTGAGACCACAGGTCTCAGTTTGGGCACATCACATGTCAGTTGTCATAGCCACCTGTGGCAGTGTCAATTGAGTGGGGCAGTGGGGGTTGCAGCCAACAGAATGTGGAGGAAAAGATTTATGTGATTTCCAGGTGGCCACAAGGGGGATCAGCCTTGCTTAGTACAGATGCCCACCCTTGGAAACCTGAGGAGCAATGTGAATAGTCCAGCTACCCTGAGGTTACTTTGTCTGAGGAAGCCTGAGCCACACCTCAAGGTCATGAATGGATCCTCCACCTGAGCCAGCCCAGCCAGGCACTGGACACATGCATGGAGGAATCCAGCCCCAGTACTGAGTCATTGGCCCTTCAGCGTCCCTAGCTACGGCCTCTGATGGGGTGGGGCATAATGGTTGCTCTCCAGAGCCCTGTGTAAACTCCTGACACAGACCCTAGATGCATACTAAAATGATCACACCAGTAAGTTTTGAAAGTGCTTTGTCACACAGCAATAGCTGTCTACAGCACATAAATAAAAGTCACACATCATTAAAGGGTTAAGAGCAAAAAGGATGGAGCTACAAATGAATATTGTTAGGGGGAGCAAACTTTAAAATCTGTTCCAGAATTCAAAGGAAATGGTAAATGAGATGCTGCAGTAAATAGCTTGGACATAGAAGTCAGAAGCAGAGAGACAATTTACTTTTGTCTCCTTGAGGAGATGCCAGAATTAAAACAATACTAAAGGGACACTAGAAGAAAGATCTCCCAAGCGGTCAGACTGACTGTCTTAGTTACTTTTCTGTCATTGCTGAGACAAAATAGTCAACACCAAAATTAAGGAAGGAAAGGTTTGTTTAGCTCACAGTTTGTGAGGGTTTTAATCTATAACCATCTGGTTCCAAGGCACAGTGGTGTAGTGAGGGGCAACATCTTAAAACAGCAGAAGATAGCAAAGCAATAAGAGCAGGAGAGGGAGAGCAAGCCTCCTTTCCTCCCTTACATTGTATGCAGGCTATGTGCCCTCAGGTGAGTGTAGCAGTCACACTATCTCTGTGTCCTTCTCTTGCACAAGTTCAGGGTATTTACCAAGTGAGGGTACTGGCTCTCTGCTGAGCCAGTAGTTAAGCTTCTAGCTGTTAAGACACAATTGACACTGTATCAACCATTGCACTGAACATGACTTCTTAGCAACTGAGGAAACTGATGATGTACCAAAAGAATTCATCTGCAATGTTATTCTTTACCACGATGTCCTTTAAGAGAACAATAAAAATAAAGACATTTCAAATATTCAAGTATTAGGTCTATTGCACTCACATTTGTTGCTGGACAGTTGGTGATCCCAGACTCTTTCTAATCTGACCAGAATTGGCTAGGAAACCAATGAACAGGGAAATACAAACTTTCACTTAAAGTAAAGGAAAGAGAGAAGAAGAGAGAAGAAAGGAGTGAAGAAAAGAGAAGAGCAAAAAGAAATGCATCCTGCACACAGGATGGGTCACTGTGGAAATAGGAGGAGAGCAGACCGCAAGATCCAGTAGCAGTGAAGTCCATGGCTACAGTCTTCTGTAGCCTCCAAGATTCAGTCTGCGGGAAGTTGCCTTGCTCAACATCCAGGTGTGATGGACAGGCCACATCCTGTTGCTCAGCCTCCGTTCAGGCTCAGGTTACATCCTGCATCCTGTTTTCTACCAGCCTGCCATGCCCTGGTAGCCTGCCTCATTTCACTACAAGGCATACTAAGGCATGGGTTTAAACACAAAGGGAAGGCATGAAATAGAAGAAATGATGATGAAACACAAAAAATTGATGAAATATGTTGGGATGTTGGATTAAACGTCTCTTTGAAACCTCATATTTTGTTTAGTCTTGAAAGCCCTTAAGGCTCTCATTCTTTTGTTTTGATTGCTTTTATACTCTTTTGACTTGTATTAAGTATTTCAAAGAAAATAAGAGACATTATGGTAGCCACTGTTGATTTCCTGTTGTCTTTTTCTGCAATCCTGTGTTGTTTGCACTGTTTTACTCTGCTCTGCTTTATTTTGTTTTGTTTTGTTTTATTCTCTTTAAAATTTAAAAAAACCCATATTTTTAAATTAAAAAATAAACTACAATTCTAAATAATAATAATATCAAAAACTGGCAAGTGTCCAATAAGTATCTCAATGCACAAAGCCCTTACTTATGTTTGGGGGAAGAATGGGAACAGTCTTTATTTTTGAAAGATAGTTAAACATATATTGGAAAAATATTAAAGATAGCTCAATGAATATGTCAAACCTGCTAGGTCTGTATTTTGGCTTAATAAAGAATATCTTTAAATTTAAATACAATTCTCATAGCATTCTCATCTCTGAATTATATTATTACTTGCATTATGGATGCCAAGAAATCATTACATTATCTAGAATATAAACCTTTTTATGCCTTGAAAAAGTGCATGTGTGAAATGTTGGTTTTGATGTTGTTGTAGTCAGGGGTTGTATACAGGACAATTAGAATAAGGACACGAAGTTTATAATATTATTTTTATGATGGTCACCCAGAGTTAACACAAGAAAATGCAGGAAATCTATTCACAACACCAAAGACATAGAATATTTAGTCAAGGGCCTAAATCCCACAGCATTGTCCCACATGAGTCCAGATAAATACCCAGAGCTCATGACAATGCCTCCCACGAGTCCAGTTGGAGGTCTAGAGCCCACAAGAAGGACTCATGCCAGTCTCTTTTATGGATACGTGCTGGGAAGGCCCAAAGGTCAGCGGTGGAAACTAGGAAGTCTATGCCAGCAGGGTGAAGGAGCAGTGCTGGTTGGTTGAGGGTTCTACACTGGAGCCAAGAAGTCACACTCACAACAAGACCAGGGCTGTCCTGAAAAGTACCTCAGTCATCCTCAGCGACACGGAGGCCCCGAGTTCCTCCAATGACAAGCACAGCTGAGCACACGCCAGGAAGCCAGTGTGACGAGTTCATCCTGGAGACCAAGCGGCACACGTCTTCCCCTCCGGAGCCAGGAAGCAATGCTCGATGTGAGGACCAGGGCTTCTCCAGGAGAACCTAACGGCTCAAATAGCAACATGTAGGAGAAACCACAACACCTCAACGTCTCAATGCCATAACGCCTTAACGATCTTCCTTCTCCTTCTCCATGTCTCCATTTATGCTAGCAACTTTCCTCAGGTGAAACATCTCCGTTCAGCACCATGCTGATGTAATCCAGCTGGCGTTAAGTTGACCACCAGTTCTTAATCCATAACAGATGAAAACCTCGTAATTTAAAATTTAACATTTAAATTAAATAGGTTATCATTTTTAGTATCAACTAATATAATATATTGATCTAATATAGAAAGTTAGGTTACTGCTAGAAATGAAGATTCACGGTTCACTTTTTCAGGCTAGTATTATATATTTCACATTTTTGCCTTTAGCTTTACCGATGAATTCAAATTTAAACAATCCTATGACAGCATTCTGTTACTTAGGCAGTTTTCCCAAGTTGAAGAACATTGTACTAATCTAATTGTGATGTTTTGAGGTTTCATAACTTAAATCCATTATAACATTATGGAATCCATAGTTCTGGGTTGTAGAGAAAGGCTTCAAAGAAATGGGTTTTGTTGCTGCAATAATACTATTTATATAAAGAACAAGAACTCCAACTTATCAAAAGTTAGTTTAAAGACTACCAGCTGTTAAAAGTAAATTTTTCCTATCTAAGTTTCATAATCATATCTAGATGTCTTAAATGTTAACATTTAGTTTTCAGTAGGAAAAGACAAATCATAACTGTAAGTTAATAAATTTAGATGGCACGAGAATACAGAATATTTTCATGAATATATATTTCTAGTATTATGATTGCAATAGCAGTATGTTGACACATTGGCAATTTTCAGAAACTCAACAGAGATCATCTGCTCCATACTGTTTTTTCTTTAGGTATAGTATTTAAGTTCATAATGATTCCTCTTATGAGCTAATAGTCTCAGATTAGTTCACATATGTACCAAACTCTTCGCGCTGTTATGATTTTAAATGAGCTAGAGCATGGGGTTATGTACAGCAAAATGTGCAATGAAAAAACTACTATTTCTCATTGGCAATTCAGGTTACTACAGAGGATGCTTGTTTTCTAAGCTGCTAAAAAATAGGTTATATTTCTATCAATGACAAAACTTTCTATGTAGAATCTACTTCCTCAGTCTAACTCCATTTAAAAAATATGTTCTATTATTATTCTGCCCTTTTATTTTTTTGGTGCCAGGGATTGAACTAATGACCTTACGCTTGCCAGGCAGGCGCTTACACTGCTGAGCTAAATCACTGGCCTTCTATTATTATTATGTAGTAATTCAGAATCAATTCTCACTCTGAAAACTTGCTTTTCCCTTAAGTTCTGGCTGGATAAAGCACTCCAGAAGATTTTACTATGGATTCTTTCTATAAAACTGCCATTGCTTCTGGGTTTTATTGTATTTTATTTTTTTGGAGGGGGGAAATAGAATATACTTTCACAAATTTCCATACTGTGTCTGAAGAAAAGTAAGTAGGCGCCTCCATAATTATGAGAATGTTGAGGTGGTATTTGGAATTCTCCATGTCAACCAATGAATGTAAGGAGATACGTATGTTGCTAGCATTGTAAATAGTAGTAACTCAATGAGGCCTGAAGTCTGAGTCTATCCGGAAGTGATATAACCAATTTTGACATCATGCTACAGATAAATAAGCATTGAAAAATAAACCAGAGAACCATAGTATATTCTACCTTTATCTTTTTATAAACCATGTTTTATGGATAACTTCAGCTTTACCAAAAGGCTGATGTATTTTAAAATAGTTTGAAAACATCAGTATAAATTTTGAGCTGGCAGAGGTAACCTAACTAACTACCATTATGTTTGGTATTAAGAGATATACCTTTCAATAAAATTATTGAAATGCAAAAAAAAAAAATTGAGAAAAGCATGAGTGGTATTTGTGTGACCTGGCTTTGGAGTACAAAATGGCGAAGTTGACAATCTAGACTGTTTTGGAAAATAAAGATGCCATCAAAAGAGCTGATGTGGCAAAGGAGTAACAATGTTAACTAACCAAGCAGGGGACACAATTGCTGGAAGAGGTGAAAAAGCTTTTGTTAGTGTGGTTAAATGAGAAACAGCTGGCTGGTGAGTGTTAGTGAAGCTATGATCTATGAAAAAGCCAGGACAGTGCACCATGATTTACTGCAAGAAATCCCTTCTAGAAGTGCTACGAGTGATGCATTTAAAGCCAGCTGAGGGTGGTTTGATAAATTCTGCAAGAGAAGTGGCATCTGCAATGTGATAAGACGTGGCGAGACTTCCAGGTCTGACAAGGCTACTGCAGAAGCCTACAGAAAAAAGCTCCTAGAGTTCATCAAGGCAGAAGAACATATCACTCAATAAGCATTTAACTGCAGTAAAACAGGGCTCTGCTGGAAGATGCACATAGCCTATGTTACACAGGAGGAAAAGGCACGGCTGGGGCACAAGCCCATGAAGGACAGTTAATCCTGTCACTGTGTACAAACACAAGCACCAATCTGAAGATTAAGCCACTACTAGAAGACCATTCCAGACCCCTCGGCATTCCAGGAGCAGCATCTGAACAAAGCCAGGCTGCCTGTCATGTGGAGGGCCAGTGTGAAGGCTTGGGTCACAGGGTACTTGTTCATGGAATGGGTGCATAAAATGTTTGTACCCACCATCAAGAAATATCTTTCTGATGGCCCGCTGCCTGAAGTGTGCCTTCTTCTCATGGATACTAGCCTAGTACACCCACCAGCCTCAGTGGATGATATGGACACTGAGTATGATTTCATAAAGGCCAAGTCCCTCCCCCCACAACATGCCACCTCTTCTGCAGCCTGCGGAGCAGCGAATGACCTGCAACTTCAAGAAGCTGCTCTCAAAGGCCCTTCACCAGTGTTTCAATATCACTGAAGAGGCATCCTTGACTCTGAGGAGTTCTGAAGAAACATTCCAAGGTCCTCCACCGCATCAACCTCACTGACAAAGCCTAGGGAGATGTCACCTATCAGACCTTCAACTCGGCCTGGAGGAAACAGTGGCCAGACCGTGTCACTGAACAGGACTTTGAAGGGTCTCATGCTCAGATGATGGAGGAGACTGTGTCCATGGGCAAGTGTACAGGCCTGGACATTGAAGGTGCAGACATAGAGGAGCTTGTTGAGGACCGTAAAGAGGAGCTGATGATAGAAGAACTTGCTGAACTCCAGGTGAGCAGCAGGAGGCGCTCGAGGAGCATCCACCAAGGAAGAGGAAGGGGGGGGCAGGGATGTGATAAAGTCCATTATGGAAAAACAGAAGGAGTGCTGGGACTGCCTTGAGAAGTACTATACCCATGTAACTGTAATGAACAGTATTAAATCTAAGGAGCGAGAATGTGGTCTCTCATTTCCCAAGGGGATGCAGCACAGAAAGTAACAAGTGCCATTAGGCAGATTTTTCATCAAAATTGACCCCACAGCTAAGAGACAAGAGAAGAAACCCCTGAAGGAGATCTCCCTGATGTCCTAATGGAGGGGACTCTCCCTCCAAACAATACCCTCTTCCCTGCCCACGTTCCTGTCCTCTGGGCCAGAACTCACCTCAAGCAAGGTTAGCATTCTTTCCATTCTGTATTATACTGTACTTTGTTTCACATTTTTGTCATTAAAACAATACATGTGGTTTGGAATGGATTAACCTTATTTATATTGAATTTTATGGAGAAATTGAATTCTGTTAGCAACCAATTCTGTTCACAACCAGAATAGTGGAATGAATTAAGTTCATGAGCTAAAGTACCATGGTTCTGATATCAGAAATGTTGGTAGTTCCCAAAGTGACAAAGAAAATGAAGGAAGTATTACAAGCCAATAGAAAGCAGAAAAAAAAGAAAAAAGAAAGAAAGAAAGAGAGTTAAGAAAAATAAGTCCAACTATGTCATTAATATTCACTTATATGGCTTGGGAACCTCTAAAAATACACTTCTTTATAGATACATGTTTGTGTATGAAAAATTCCAAAAAGTATGCCCAGATGTGTCACTGGAACTCATAATGGTACCTATCTCTGAGGAAGATGTGGGCACCAATGTTGAGCCTGATACACAGGGGTCTCATGTCCCTGGAGTAATGGTTTTCTTTAAATAGCACTCAGTCAATAGGACAGTGTGTTAAAATTTGATAGAACTTGGATGTAGAGGTGTCATGTCTTTCTCTATTCTTAACTATGTGCGTGCAATATTATCAATAAAATAAATGAAGCAACAGGAAACATGTAAGACCTCTCCACAGCAGCCCGTCTCCCTCTGCTTGGAGCAGACAGATATGACTGGGACTGTCTCAGTACAAGACCCTCCCCCCCCCCAAGCCTCTCACCGGAGCAACAAGGCTGAGCCCTGAGTGTGGGCTTGTGGCTCTCGGAGCTGCTGCTCCAGAAACAGTGACGCTTGGGGAGGCGAAATATGTTTGCAAACTTTGCTCTGCCTGTGTGTTTTTTAGGAAATCTCCAAATGTCAACAGAAGTATGAGTCAGGCTCTCAGCCATCCTACCAGAGACTCCAGAGTCAGGAGAAAGGAGGGTGGGCATGTGCTAGAGCTGGCATCTGTAGACTCACAACACTGACTTCCTCACAGTCTTTGGAGAAAACTGAGTCTCATAGAACACACAGTTGTGAATGAGCTTTCAGCCTGCAGGCCCAGCATGTAAACTGGTGCACTCTCCCCATCCTCAGCACATACATTTACACACCAGCATGTAGACTGGTGCGCTCTCCCCATCCTCAGCACATACATTTACACACCAGCATGTAAACTGGTGCGCTCTCCCCATCCTCACCACATATGTTTACACACCAACCCTCCTGCTTCCTTCCTGGAGGTCCAGCCACCCATACCCTGGAACTCAGGCCTCCACAGCACAACCAACACCCTCAGCAGTGAGTTCCCCTCACAACCAGACCCCTACCCAAGATGGTTACAAGTTAGAGGCAGCAGGGCGCCAGAGAGTGAGATACTAACGAACCACACAGAGCATCTCTGTTTCCTCTACACATTCATTGTGCTGACCATTGCTCTTCTTGTTTCTGTAATCTTGAATTAACCCATCATAGCCACCCTTCAAAACCTAGTTTAAAAGCCACTCTGCCTAAACTCTTCTGAAATGTCACTGGGCAGATGTGACTTTTCACAGAACATTGACCACACATCTTCAGAATGGCTTGCTCTGTTTGTGGTTATTTGTGCTCTTGTGTCTACAAATTGTCTTCCCAGACAGCATCTTCCCATCTTTTAGTGCCTAGAGGACAGGTACTGTAACCCATGCATTTTGGCATGGCCTGTGCTGTTTAGCAGAGATCTCCACACCTAGTAGCTATTCAGTTATATTTTCTTATCAGTAAAACTCAGTTCTAACGTCACCAAGCATAAGACATCATGCCCAGCTTCATTTCCTGAAATTCAAGCCTAACCACACTGGTAGCTTCTAGTTCTGATAGCAGCACATGAGATAATTCGGACCTACTCTTCCAAATTTTGGAAATAATTTCCAAAAAACATTGCTCAAACATCTTCATAGTGTTTGGCAATGTGGCTCCAGTAGAATGTGTGTTTTGCATGCACGAGGCCCTCAGGTTGGATCAGTCTCCAGCACTAACAATAATAACAAAAATCTAAGTACAATAGTTTGTCTTTGAAAGAATCAAAGAACTAATAAAGAAATGGAAAATCGTTAGACTAAAACCTTGAGAGAAAATGAAAAGCCAAAGAGGTAGGTCTAGCACTCACGTGGTCATTTGCTAATGATGTCGAGAGACAGAAAGAAATGGTTTCAAAATTTCACTTCACTTTCAGAAATGCTCTGCAACTGGAAGAATAAAGATCCCAGTGAAGCTGGAACTCTGGAGGCCCACAGCACCAGAGAGGGTGAACTAAAGCACACCAAGTCTCAACAGGTTTAAGCTTTGTGTCATCATGGAGCTTGAAGTGAACTCAAACTTTCAGCTTAGAGGATGGTGGCACCAAGCATATGTGCGTCTGGGTTCCCGAAGAAGCAAACAGAATTCTATCTGAAGGCCTTAGATTATTTGTCCAAAATTTTTTTCGAATACATATTTTTAATTAACTGCCAAACAAGACCTCATGAGAAAAAAAATTAGCTGAAACAAAAAAGGGTAGAAAGAGTTGCACAATAATTTGACATATTTGAGCTAATACTGGAGTACAATATTCAAAGAAAAGAAGTCAAGCATCTTTTAACACCAGCTGAAAACAGAATCAAGAAATACAAAAAATGAAACAACAAAATGTAATGTTAGACATTTTTTAGTGAATCAAATATAAATTCTAGAACTAAAACATTAGTTTTGAAAAATAAACTCTTGGTGACTGGGTTTAACAGTAATATAGACAAAACCTGAAGGAGAGAACTAAACTAATGATAGACCAGAGCCAGCCATGCAGTTGCTGATCACAAAATGATGAGAAAAATCTAATGGGATTGGAAATCCAGAGGGAGAAATGACAGCGAGACAAGACATCTGAAGACATAAATGGTAGAATTTCTAGAACTCATAAAAGATACCAACTATAGACTCAGGAAGTCCACTGATCCAATGCAAGACAAAGAAAAATAAATATGCACCTGAACACCTCAAAGTGTGACTAGTGGACAAAGAGAAGCAGTATATTACAAATATATCAAAGGTGATATGGGTTCTTTCCAAGGAAAAAAACTTAGTAGATAGCTGACATTTTAACAGGAAAAGAAGAAAGAAAGAAAGAAAGAAAGAAAGAAAGAAAGAAAGAAAGAAAGAAAGAAAGAAAGAAAGAAAGAAAGAAAAGAGAGAAAAAATTAAATAAGTAAAGAATAAAGGTATTGTTAAACAAAAATTGATAGTTTGTGACCAACAGACTGAAACTTAAGGAATTATATCAGTAAATGTATATCATCATTCCATTTAAGAAAATAATAATCTCATGTCTGATTTCAAAGTATATATAGCCAAAATACAAGACAACAACAGATGATAAGCCAAAAGGGGTGAATTGATTTAAAATTCCAGGGCCATTGTATTCTCTGACTAGAGAGTAATAGTGCTGCTATTGTTAGACATTGACAAGTTGTAATTTTTAGGGTAACCACTAAAAGAACAAAAGTGCAAAAATAGAAACTAATACAGAATAAAAATGGAAGAATGAAAAATAATAATCTAAACCATGTAAGATAAAGTAAATGAAATAAATTAAGCACTTTAACCCCAAATACATTAGTATTTCTGCTAAATATAAATGAAACTGTTTTCTTAAAATGCAAAGATTTTCAGCCTGGATTAAAACAAATCACTACTAAAAGCTGCTGAGGACACACAAGAAGCATATAGAAATAATGATACAATATTTATTTCAACTAGATAGTAAAATAATCCTATATTTGGATATGTCTTATCAAATATCTTCAAAAATATTTAAGGCAAAAGTGACAACTATAAAGAAAAATATGTGTTTTCACAATTATAGCTAGAAATAGTAAGATAATTGTTAATAGTATAAGCAACCAAATCTTGCAAGAATATAGATATTGTACAATATGATTATGAGTATGAGGTAGGAGCAACATCACAGCATATATATACATATGTGTGTGTGTATATATATAGGGGAGAGAGAGAGAGAAAGAGAGAGAGAGAGAGAGAGAGAGAGACTCCTTTTCTTCAAGCATCCACTGAACTTTTACAAATGGCTATTTAAAGGACCATTCAGAAAACCAAGAATATTTCAAGGATTGTAGTCATATAAAATACTATAATATGGCAATGCATTTAGGCAAGATATGAAACAAATTTTAAAATAACTCAAACATCATCACATTTTTAAAATTACAAAACCTATTTTCAGATAAGCTGTGGATCAAAAAGAAATGACACTGAAAATTAGAAAAATTTTAACTATGGCAAATAAATTATTACATACAAAAACATTACAGATTGGGGTGCAGCTCAGTGATATAGGCACAAGGCCTTGGGTTCTGTCACACAGCAAAATAAATAAACAAACAAGTAAATCATTCTATAAATGCACAGAAGTATCACATTCAGTGCAGCTCTCAAGGTTTCCAAGGGGAAGGAAGGTGAGAGATAAGAGGCAGTACAGAAAGCTGAGGTCAGGTGGATCCCTCCCTCTAGATGAAAGGAAAGGAACTGCTCAGCCACTGCAGTCATTTATTTATACATTTTTCAGGTGGGCATCATGTGACATTCCTTTGCTAGGCAACCTGGACTGGAGCAGCTCGCTTTTTTGGACCAGCCTTGCCTCTCCCCAGCACATGTGATCAACTTCCAGCTTTAGCCACTCCCACATCTCCTCCTTTTGTATTTTGTAGTTGTAAGCGATGGGTGATCAGTCAAAGTTGGAGGAGATGTGTTTGAAAGACTCTGTAGACAATTTTCCTTCTTGTGGTTATAGTTTTCTGCTGGATATTCAACAGCAAATTAAAATGAGACCTGTATTAATTAATTTTTGTCTATCAAGGTCAATGACATCTCTTTAGGAATTACCTTGGAACCATGCACAGCACCTCTTAGTATGTCTGTCAGTGTCAGCCATCTGGATGAGTTACAACCATTGCTTGACCAAGCTGCTTTCTGTGAAAGCATGGGAGATTTTTTTCTCCCCTGGTGTCTCTCCTTAGGCACATAATACATTGTAAATCACTTCCCTCTGTGGTCAGAAGACCAGGGACTCACCAAGTTGTGGGATGTTGCAGCCCAGGTTCTCTTATGTCCTGGGTCCTCACTGACCTCAAAGAGCTGGATTTTCATTGACTTCAAAATATTGGCTGTCCTCCTATCCTATCTATCTTTCTAGTTTCTGGTCTCCAAACCTCAGTTGTTGAACATCCAGAAGATAAGGCTAATGACATTACATTGTAATGCAGGCAGTAAGCTTAATATTACTTTCTTATCTAAGTATCAAGAACCTTAGAACATAAAATAGAGCCATTATTTTCTAACAACCATGAATGCTTTAATATTTGAATCCCTATAGAAAATTAACAGATAACAGTTACATATTTTACATAGAAAATTAGAAATAAAAAACCAGACATAATATGGTAGCATGACGATCATGATGACATTTCATAAAAATGCTTAAATTTTCATTTTGATATAGAATGATCTTTTTAATCAATTTATCTAACACATAAGAAGTTTTTACCTGATATCCACACCCCCAGGACAGGGGATTGTGCCCTGGGGGCTCTGCCGGCCCCAGTTCTCCACGCCCAGCTTCCACATCTCAATTCAGAGAGCCAAGAGTCTGTAGAGGCGTGGAGATTGCCGGAGGTCAGTCCCAGTGACCTTGGGAAAAGTGGAAACCTACGCTTCCGGTTGTTGAGTTTCTGGGGACTACCGGGACCCTGAACTGGGTCCAGCAGATTGCAGGGCCTCAGTCAACTATGCTCAGTGGCCTTGTTTCAGTTCAGGAGGCAGAAACCTTGCACGAGGACTCTGGGCTCATTTGGGCTGGCCTGGGGAGAGCTTAAGATCAGCACTGCCAGTGGCTGAGTTAATATCCATACCCCTAGAACAGGGGACTGTGCCCTGGGGGTTTCTCTGGCACCAGTTCTCCACACCCTGCTTTTGCCTTTCAATTTAGGGAGCCAAGTACCTACAAGAAGAGCTGAGACTGCTCCAGTAGCTGAGGGTGCAGGAGGGGATTTACCACACACCCAGAGGAAACTTTGGAACACCACTCAAACCAAGGAAATAAAGAAAAATGACAAAAGGAAAGACCAAAAGGCAGGCTCAAATCACCAGCCCATCCCAAGAAAGCCTGGGAGCCATATACATAGAAGAAAATAGATGCTATACACCTGAAATGACTGAAATCATATCAACTGAAATAAAGAAGCAACTAGGGGAAGCTATGGAGAAATTCAAATTAGAAATAATTGCCCACGTAAAAGAAGAAATGATAAAAGTGAAAGAAATAGTGAACACATCTAGTGAAGACACAACTAAAAAATTAGAGGAACAAAGCAAACAGATAAAATCCCTGAATGAACACTATCAGAAACAAACAGAATACATAAAGCAGATTCAAAGAGATATACAGAAAATCAAAAATTCTATTGAAAGCTGTAAAAACCACCTCAACAAAAGTGAAGATAGAATTTCAGACTTTGAAGATAAGATTGCAGCTAGTGAACAGGAAAGGAAAGCTCTCTTAAAAATAACAAAGAATCAGGAAATAACAATTCATCAGCTGCAAGATGATGCAAAGAAAAATAACATAAGATTAATAGGGATAAATGAAAAAGAAGGGGACAGCCCAAAAGATATCAAGAGGATATTTACAGAAGTAATAGCTGAAAACTTCTCAAACATGAGAATGGAAACTGACATATGGATTAGTGAAGCATATAGAATTCCAAATAGCCATAACCAAAATAAAACTACACCCAGACACATAATAATCACTATCCCAGAAATCCACCATAAGAACAGAATACTAAAAGCTGTTAGAGAGAAAAGACAGATCAACTACAAAGGAAAATTATAAGTATCATAGCAGATGTCTCAACACAAACAATGAAGTCAAGAAGAGCATGGAGTCAAGTATTTCAGACCCTAAAGGAAAACCACTTCCCATTCAGAGTGACGTACCCTGCAAAACTGTCCTTCAGAATGGATGGAGAAATAAGATACTTCCATGACAAAGAACAGCTGAAAAACTTCATGATCACCACCCAACCCTACAAAGAATACTGAAAGATATTCTAGGTACACATAGGATAAAACCACCAAGCAAGGCAGACAATGAAACAGATTGGAAAGGTAAAGATACAACAGCTGAAAGATAACATGTCAACAATAAACCAATATATAACAGTTATAACCATTAACATAAATGGCCTCAACTCACCAATCAAAATAAACAGAATGGCAGAATGGATCAAGAAATAACATCCAACCATATGCTGTCTACAAGAAACCCATCTAACCCAAAAGGAAACCCATAGACTGAAAGTCAAAGGTAAAAGTAAGAACCACACGATCATCTCTATAGATGCAGAAAAAGCTTTTGATAAGGTCCAACACTCATTCATGACAAGAACTTTACAGAGAATTGGAATAGATGGTCTTTACCTCAATATGATAAAGGCCATCTATGACAAACCAACAGCCAGCATCATATTAAATGGCCCAAAACTGAAAGCCTTTACCTTAAAATCAGGCACAAGACAAGGATGTCCCCTATCACCACTCTTATTCAACATAGTACTGGAAATACTAGCCAGAGCGATTAGACAAGAGAGAGAAATAAAAGGAGTAAAGATAGGAACAGAGGAAGTTAAATTATCATTATTTGCAGATGACATGATACTTTACATAGAAGACCTCCAAAACTCCATTGAAAAACTCCTAGATATAATAAATAAATTCAGCAATGTAGCTGGATACAGTCAATACTCAAAAATCAATAGCATTCCTATACACTAACAACAAAAATACCGAGAGAGAAATAAGAGAAGCCACACCCTTCACACTAGCATCCAAAAAAATGAAATACTTAGCAATTAATCTCATGAAAGAAGTAAATAGCTATACAAGGAAAATTATAATATCCTGAAGAAGGAAATCAAAGAGGACCTCAGAAAATGGAAAGACATCCCCTGTTCATGGATAGGAAGAACAAAAATTGTGAAAATGGCCATTCTCCCAAAATTACTATACAGATTCAATGCAATCCCAATCAAAATACCACTAATATACCTCATAGATGTAGAGAAATCACTCCTAAAATTTATCTGGAACCAGAAGAGACCTAGAATAGCCAAGGTAATTCTAAGAAGCAAAGGCAAGGCAGGAGGCACCACAATCCCTGATTTGAAATTATACTACAAAGCTACAGTAATAAAATCAACATTGTACTGGAATAGAAACAGACCTGAAGATCAGTGGAATAGGTTGGAAGATACAAACACAACCACAAACTCACTCAAACACCTTATCTTTGATAAAGGGGTCAAACATGCTTGCTGGAAGAATGAAAGTCTCTTTAACAAATAGTGCTGGAAAAACTGGCTATCCATATGCAGAAGACTAAAACTAGACCCATGCCTATCACCATGTACTAAACTAAAATCTAAATGGATCAAAGATCTAAATGTTAAAACAGAAACACTAAATCTGTTGGAAGACAAAGTAGGTAAAAACCTCAAAGATATAGGGATAGGTAGAGAGTTCATGAACAAGAATCAAACTGCATGGGAAATACTTCACAGAATCAATAACTGGGACCATATCTTATTAAAGAGTTTCTGCATGTCAAAAGAGATTTCCAGCAGAGTGAAAAAAAACCCCACAAATTGGGAAAAAATCTTAATGGATTGTCCTTCAGATAAAGGACTTGTGTCTAGAACTAATAAAGGATTTTTTAAAAAATCAGACCCTCAAATTTCAAAGACCCAATCCAAAAATGGGCATCTGAAATGAATACACAGTTCTCAGATGAAGAAATACGAATGGCAAATAAATACATGAAAAAATGTTCATCATCATTAGTCATGAGAGAAATGCAAATTAAAACCACACTGAGATTCCATCTCACCCCAGAAAGAATGGCCAGGATAGAAAAAACTACCAACAACAAGTGCT
>PVJX010001056.1:0-80257 GCA_004027295.1 Dolichotis patagonum | reverse complement strand
AAAAAGGAACTCTTCTGCACTGTTGGTGGGAGTGTAGACTGGTGCAACCACTGTGGAGGTCAGTCTGGAGATTCCTCAAAAAGCTGGGTTTGGAAGTCCCATTTGACCCAGGTATTCCACTTCTAGGCATATTCCCAGAAGAGCTGAAAACATCATACCACAGTGATATATGTGCACCCATGTTTATAGCAGCACAATTTGTAATAGCCAGATCTTGGAAACAACCTAAGTGCCCATCAACTGAGGAATGGATAAAAAAGTTGTGGCATTTTTATACAATGGAGTACTATTCAGCTATAAAGAATGATCACATTGAGATATTTATAAATAAATGGACACAATTTGAGACCATACTCATAAACAAAATAAACCAAACTGACATGTGTAAATACTGTATACTCTCCCTAGTATGAGAGTTGGTAAGAGTATGTAAGATTTTATGGTAATCATGATTCCCCATTTCATTGCTTTAAAGCCTTTCAATGTTTTTATTCATCAGTTGGAATGGTTTTATTCTGTTTTATTTGACTATTATGTGTGATGGTATGAACAGCTGTTTTGAAGAAAACAAAACATTATGGCAGCCATTGCTGATTTAATATCATCTTCCTTAGAAGTCCTACCATGCTTCTACTCTGCTATTACCATCAGTTCTATCATGTTGTGCCTTATTGGGATTTTAATATATGTGACAGTATAAACAAATCTTTTTATTGAAAGTGAGGTATTATAGTAGCCATTGATCATAGTTATTCAATTCAGAATGTCCTGTAATTCTTTCATTCTCTTGAATGGTTTTATACTATTGTGTTATGTTTGATATTATTGTATTTGAAACTATGCTCAACTATAGCAGAGAAAGAGATCTTTTGATAGCTACTATTAATGTCCAGTTGTCTTATTGTATAGTGTTGTGTTGCTTATGTTGTTCTGTTCTGATCTGCTTTGTTCTGCCCTCTTTTGTGTTATTCTCTTTAAAATAAAAAAAGAAGTTTTTACCTAACTTGCTGCCTTTTAATTGGATGTGCATCACAAGTTTTGCTTTCTTGAAGGTAGATGTCTGAATCTGAAAGAAAAGTCTATCACCATAAGCAATCCTCCTTTTACACTTTAGAAGACCCATACATCTTCAGGCATGAATACATTCAATATACTATAAAAAATAATAGTCACAATCAATTGTCATAGCCATATGAAAACCTTTGCACTAGGACATCTTTAAATCAGAAACCTTATTGTCTAGAAAACTTAATTCTTCAATGAGTGAGCAATGCAGACATATTAAAATAATATATTTTGACAACTTTTTAAAGGGTATCTTCCATAAGGCTATGCAGATAGTTGAGGCCTCCCATCAATGAACAAGCACTGACTAATGTTTCCAGGCAGCTGTTTTCCTATTCATCAATTGAAGATCTGTGTAATAACTTCTCCTCACTCTAAGGAATTTTTGTTTAATAATCTTAACAATTTTTGAAGGGTCAGGGATATAGCTTAGTGGCACAGTGCCTGCCTGGCAAGGGCAAAGTCATGAATTTGATTCCCAATACCAAAAAGGGGAAAAAGGAATTAACAATTTTTGATGACCTATGAGAAAACCAAATTTGATATCATTTTAACTAGCTGGCAACCCAGGTGGCAGTGGAAGCACACTTTTTAAATCTATAAACCATATTAGATTATGAACAAATTATTCAAAAATGCAAAAGAGAAAAGGAAAAGAGAAAAAAAATTATTGAGCTGAAATAAAAAACAGTCGTTCACAGAATGTACAAGCAGACAAATAAACAAGTACACAGCTTAACAGACTGGACAAACAGACAAACATCTTATAAAATCAGAGTGCAAATATATTTTTGACCAAATTGAATTATAATAACTCTCTTACAATTTTAAAAGTTTGTAATTATAAATATGCTAGTCAGAATTATGTGTAGGTCAATTAGCAGAAATCTCTTATAAGAGGAATTTGGAAGGAATGAAATCTTTTATCTATAATTAATATATAATTTTTGTATTTTATTTTGTCTTAAGAATACTTATAACTTTTGTGTCCCCTTCTTTCATGTAACTTTCAGCTTGGTTATCTCCAAGCACTCTACCACCTACTCAGACCTTTGATTCTCATTTTTGATTAACATCTTTTAGGCATTCTGGGTCAGTTTCTTCAGTTGACCCGTCTGGTCTAGCCCCATCCTTGTCTATCAGCTGCGGAGTAGTCTGTGAGGCATCACCATCATAAGACTGAGTATCAGGTTCTTGAAAGGTGGAATCATCTCCTTCTCCATGCCTGGGTCCTAGACAGCATGCTCTGGTACCCAGATAGGTTGTTCAGCATTCTCTGGAAAGACACAAGCTTACCCTATACCCCAAATTAGCACTGGACTGAGTCCTTTCCATTGTCCAATATGAAGATCTTTCCAAAGGACCCTTCTTAGCTTTTTTTCTTTTACCTGATTGAATTGCTTTTCTGCTACTATAGTCTCAGCCCTAGTAGGATTTAGAAAGTTAATAGTATACACTGACAAGTGAAGTCTATTATGAGGTATAAATTTTTTATATGGAAGGATCACCACTTTTGTTTTGTGATTGAATTTTGAGCATATGGTGAGCATATTCAACCATGTGGGTTATAATGAGCTCCCACGGTAAGGGAACTATGAAAAGTTTTACAAAATGTTTGGAAAGTAGCACTTATATAGGGTGGGCCATTGTCAGCCTTTAGTGCCTATGGGCAACCAAGGGTACTACAAGCATCCAAAAAATGAGCATTGACATGTTTAACTTCTTCACCATGCTGGTAGAAGCAAAAATAAATCTTAAGGAAGTGTTTACCGAAACAGGGACACGGCATAAGGAGCCAAACTCAGGAATGTGAGTGACATCCATTTGCCAGAGATGGTTGGGGTGTAATTCTTGGGGATTAACCCCATAGAGAATGAGGGAAGAAGTATTACACATGAGGAACTTTAACAATTTGTGGAGCCTGTTCCCAAGTTAAATGGAACTGTTTGTGTAAGGCAGAAGCATTCTTTTTGATGCAAGGTAGTGTGGGAGCAAGTCTGTTGAATGGCATCTGAGGGAGTAATGGTGACAGTAGCTAGCACTCTATCTATTGCATTATTTCCCCCAGTGAGAGGACCAGGCAACTGGCAATGAGAAAGTAAATGACCAATAAAACGGGATATAATGTGACTGAATAGCAACTTGGAGAGTGTGAAATAAATGAAAAAGATCTTCCTGGTTAGTGTGAATGGTGGCAGTTTCTATGTGGTATGTCACATCACAAATATAAGCACTGTCTGGAAAAAAAGGTTAATTGGAGTGGATAAATGATCTTGTAAGGCCCATTTAACAGCTTGCAATTCCATCTTCTGTGCAGAAGAAAAGCAAGATTAATCACTCTCACCACTTCTAGTCAACATTTTACTGAGGGCTGAGACAGTCAAAATAGCAAGATAAATAAAACACATGAAGACTGACAAAAACAAAACTCCTGCATTTTCAGTATTTTGATGGCACTCACAAAATATTCAGAAGCAGTATAGGTAAATTATTAAAATTAATAACAAAGATGAGAAAAATTATCAGGAAGCAAAATCACCTATAGTACTATGTCAACAGCAAACAGAAAATGACAATTTAAAAATGTTATTTATGATGCCATCAGAGTTATCAAATGTCTAGAATACAGAGAACAAAAGATATACAAAGTCTGTATGGAGGGAAATACAAAACCTTGCTGAGAAATTTAAGGAAGGTTCAAATAAATGAAAAGGAATGGGCTGGAAAGATTTTGTTTGCAAAGACGTCACTGCTTCTCAGCCAAGCCATATACTCAGTGTGATGCCAGTGAAAAGCCTGAGAGGTCACATCAGAGTGCTTCATTTCTGTTTTGTTTAACCTGAGGAGCACTTTCCAACTTTCATGGGGAAATGCAAAGGGTTGAGAACAGCCAAATCACCTTGGAAGATAAGAGGTAGGTGGACTTGTCCTCCTAAATGTCGAGGTTATGAAGTCTTGTTCACCAAGTCACATGGTATTTGAATGTTTTTGAGGAGTAGACCCATGAATGAGAAGAAAGAGCCTGGGAAAAGCCTGCACATGTCTAGAGATTTGCTCTGTGGCTAAGATGGCACTGTAGAGAGGAAGGGGGGGGCACTTTTCCACAAAGAACTGGAGATCATGGGCAGTCATATGCAAAAATCAAGGAAAGTTGGAAAACATATAAAAAGCAGTAAAATATTCCAAACATATGAAACACAACCCAGATGCATTGTAGACATAAGCAGAGAAGTTGAAATTATAGTTTTTAGTGGAAATGCAAAAAAAGATCTTCCTGACACTGGAGTATGCAAGACAGTGATTTTATAAAACAAGCTGTAAAAGCATTACTCATAAAGACAACAACTTGAAGAATTAGACTACCTTGGAATTAAGAACAGCTGTTGATCCTCCTCCCTCTTGACAAATGAAAGGTGAGCCCCAAACAGAGTGCATCTCCACAGGAGAGAGGTCCAAATATAGGCAGAACCCCCGTGAGGCTCCTGCTGAGTCACAGGGCCCTGCCTCTTAACCCGCGTGCTCCAAAATGGCTCTCCATGGTGCAGCTGTTGGACTGCACATTTGCTTTGCAGGATGACTGGAAGAGGCCCTGCCATGCTGAGTACTAAGGCCACAGCCCAGAACTGTCCTGGGCCATGTTACTGAAGCTGCACTGGCATGGAGCTGTGCAGATGACAAGTGTGGCACATGACCATGGAGCTCAGGGACCTTGGGAGGCTTGTGCTGCAGGAGACAATTTGAGCAACTCCCCTTGAATGCAGAACAATTGCTGCGAAGTTTATTGTATAGAGGCTTATTTCCTTATACTAATATGTACAGAGCCGACTATGGTATTTCCTTCTCTCAACTGCTTAGGCTAGCCGAGGGACTGGTACATACCCTCTAAGGCCTGTTTCCTTGCATAGTGCCCTCTAGAAAAGATATGAGCTCAGCGGAATGGCAGAGCCAGTCAACTTCAGGAATGTCAACTGGGTAAGAGCCGCAAAATAAAGAGGCTATGAGTCCCCAGGTCACAAAAGTTTACATATCAGAAACAATTTAAATGCTGCCTTAACTGAATTATGCAGACTGATTCCTCTGCATGTCATTCTTCCTGCATATTGCAAAGATGCTTTTCCCTACCTGACTCACCAGCTCAAGTTACTCACATAGTTCCCACCATCCTCGAGCCACCCCCTTCTTACACGATAATACATTCTGGGAGAGGTCTTGGATCAGGGTCTTTGTATGCCCATCCTCATGGAGATTGGGTTTAGGGCCCCGTGGCTGCCCTTAACTTTGAATATGTCTTGGTGTGTTTACTCTCGTCATGAGTTGCATTGGAGATGGTAGATTGGAATTAACTTGCCAGGAGTCCAATAATGTCTCAATGGGATTATAAATATAACTTTTTGGATTGTGAGGTAGAAAGACTGGAAAAGGAATTACAATACTTGTATTACAATATTCATAATTTGGAATTACAATATTGTGCCAGTTTATGGGGATGGTTCAGTGATAAGAAGAGGTTAATGGTCCCCAGGGCACCATGGAAGGCTTGGCCTTCCATCTTAGACTGGTTGTGTCACAAAACACATCTGTGTGAGAACAGCAGACAAGGAACCCTGGGTGAGACTCCATTTGACGCACTGTGTTTCCAAAGTGTCCCACACACTCCAGAGTGAAGTGGTCCAGCTCTTATGGCCCCTGCAGAGAAAGGATGATTGGAGCCTACACCGTCCCTGCCATCTCCCTGCAAGGTGACCTTTGCCTGTGACACATAGCCTCCAGTGCTGTTGCTTTGTGTAGACTCATCAAACCCTGCTCTCACTCTCAGAGACCGGGCCTTGTGGGACCCATGCAGGAGCCACAGGCAATGGGAAGAGGAAAGTCCCCCATGTGACCGCACTGGGACCTTGTAGAGACCTCTGGATTGCGACATACTGGGGTCTTTGGAGAGAAAATAAGTCATAGCAATGCTTTTGCAGTTGACTTTGGTCAAAGGGAAGCAAGAATGTACTCTTTGGGTGGGGCCATACTCAAGGGTGTGGGAGGTACATGAGTGGTACTGTTAAGCAAGCCACTGCCCCATGTCTGAAAACACTCCTCCATAAGCAGATGATATGATCAGTATGCCAGGACTGGCGATGACCAGCAGGATGGGTGTCAAGCCACAGTAGTGCTGGTAGGTTAGGATGAAGGATAAGACAGAGAATGAGATGAGGGTGTCTAGTTGAGAGATGTGGGAGAGACAGAGGCAGTCAACTTCCAAGCCAAAATCACTGCATAGGCAAAGTGGAGTGGAAAGCAGCCCAGGTCTTGGTGTGGGTGCTGCCAGCAGGAACCAGACCTCTCTGGCAGGACAGCCACCCTGTGTCAGCATTCACTCTATATTCCTACACAGCTCTGCATCACCGGATGCACCAGAAGGTGGGACTCCCAAAAGACAGAGGGAGGAGGAGAGGCTGGTGTTCTGACCAGTTTCCAGCCTCCAAGGAAGAAATTCCTCTAGCAACAGTGCCAATGAGCTGCTTACTCATCCCAGACACTGGGAAAATGGTCAGAACCACAGTCCCCCTGGGAGTCCCACAGTGACCTTGGTGTCCATCTATTACTGGACAGGCCTGTGGCTCACAGGTCCTCACTGAGAGGACGTAGCGATTGCTACATTTCCAGATGCAGAGCACAAAACCAGTGAGGGAGGAGACTGCTTCCAGCTATGTCCAGAAGAAATATAAGCCTTGGTCCTGGGAGGAGCTGTGGAGGATGGAAGTATCTCTCAAGCAGCTACTCTGGACACAGTACAGATGAGAAATTTAGCCTCAGAAAACAAACCACTTCCTGGATAGTGGCAGTAAGGCCCACCAGAAACTTGACTCATTTCCCCCTGCTGGCTAGGGGCATGGCTTAAGCAGCAGCTGTCCACCCCTTCCCCTGCTTCCCTCTGCCACTCACTTTGTACTTTAATGGATAGGACAGTTTGCCATACTTCCTCCCTGGCTATCAAACTGTTGTTCTCCTCTGCAACAAGCATGTAGCCAGACAGCACGGGGTCCTGCCCCAAGCCCACTTCAGACCATACTGTTGCATACTGAGAATAGAGAGGGCATTCTGGAGTACCTAAGATCAGAAAGGGAGGGGTCTGTGCCTCTTATTTACATACCCAGCATTCATAGCAAGCCTTCAGGAGATTCACCCTCAATGAAACAGGTCTTCAGCTGTTACCTAACTAGCATTTCCCAGGCACTCCCTGGGATTTAGTCTAGGAGGGCTGCTGCCTATGCATTGGGCCCTCTATGTTGTAGCACAGGCCTGTTAAAAATAAAGACTCACTCTGGTGTTCCTGTGAACTTGCTTGTGGTTTATCTCTCAGGTAATGTGGGCTCCAACAGTCCCAAATAGTATGAATAAACAGAGCTACTAACACTGAGGTGCTCCAGAATCCAGCAGCAAATGAAGCTGACCTATGGTGTCCAACATAAGCTGATGGTGACAGCCAGCAGGCAGAGTGGCTAGCAGCCAGCCTTGTCGACTGTGGGCATCCAGCATTACCCATGTCATCTGGTGACATCAGGATGACCAGCAGAGCTGCAGTTTGCTCCATCTGAATCGAGCAGAAGAAGCCTAGGCTGACTGGCAATAGCAGGGCTGCTCATGTTTAGCTGCAAGCAATGCCCTTAAGTCTCATACCTCCTCCAGGCCCACCAGAGCCCCGCTCCCCTCAGCTCTGGAATGAAGCAGAAAAATGGGGACAGGAAGGGCAAGCCAGAGTCACTCCTCGGTAAGTCAGAGAGGCTGGGCGGCTCCACAATTGCCGACACATTGGACCCTGTACACAAGTGAAAGAATCAGCAAAGACACAGCCAATGGCAAGAGACCAAGCGTCTACCACACACAGCGCCATGTTGGAGTGGCTGCCACCTTTCCCTGCCCTCAGGAGGTGTCTGACGGGTGGAAGGCCGGCCTCCCAGCCTGCACGGTGGGGCAGGGCCCCAGAACTCAGTGACATTCAGACTTAGACAAAGGTATACAAGGGAATCACTCAGCCAGGTGCTGGTGGTGCATTCATCCCTGTAAGGGGAAAATTAGCAGTGCTTCTATGGTCACGGCCTCCTCCTCACGCTCCAGAGAACCTTTTAACCTTCATCTCGTTCTTCCATGTGCATCTCCTGAACTGTCTGCCGAAGTGGACAGAAAACAAGACTGAGAGGCATTCACCTTAGCTCCTGTCTGAGCTTTTGCCCTTCTGGCTCCTTGGGTCTGCTCTTCGCCTTGGCTCCCGCCCCTTGGTTCATGGCTGGTGGAGATTATTCAGGTAAATGTCTTCCTGAGTTAAAGCTCTCCAACCGCTGGGCAATGCTGCCACCTGGTGGCGGCATCACCTCGCACGGCGTCCTAAACCAAACACAGTAACCAAATTGTACAAATACTTCGCAATCGTACCCCTCTTTCAGGGAGCTGAAAGGAAGTTACTGTCTGTCTAAACCACTCTCCTGCCTCTCCTACAACAGGTGGAGAACGGGTCAAAGTGATCACATAGATTCTCTCTGCTGACTTTCTCTTTACACTGACCTTGTTGACACAAAAGAAACGTATACCATGAATCTTTGTGCATTACCTTGAGCTATGAACCCCCTATGGTGCCAAACAAAGGGACACTTTCAATGCAGGTGCTTTAACTGTTAACTGCAGACTTGTCTAGGGTGCTTCTGTCTTGGAGAGGTTTCTATGGATGGGAGGAGTTACAACCAGGGATGTCTAATTTGGGATGAATGTATGCAGGTAGCATACACGTTGCTGAACAGTGAGTGGATCACTCTTAAGGAAGAGACCCTTGAAAAGAGAGATACAAGCTCCTCAGTGTTCAGAGGTAAGGGGTTCTTTGTAGATATGTTTGTCCCAGGTGTGGGGACAGTTTAGTGATGCCGATCTTCTCAGCATGGTTAGAACAGTTACTGAGCTCACTTCCAGAACTCTCCGGCATGCTCTGACTCACTCCTGCAGATGAAAACCCCCTGGGACCTTCCTTTATTTAGCAAGGTAGCTAAGGTCTATTTTAACATCATATTATGAAGTATTTCAATTAGAGTCTCCTATTTTCTTATTTCATAAAATGTTTATGTTTTCTCTTATGTTAAAAAGAAACAAACATATGAACAGCAAGCCAACACTCCATAAAATATCCAGGATATCCTAGACCAAGACAATAAAGCCAACAAACCCAAAAAGTCAGATTAAATGAATACATCAAGCAAAGTGAGCAGTTAAACACAAAGAGAAACACAAAAAAACACAAGATAGAAAAAAATTCAGTGTCTTTCAGTAATAACTCCAATGTAAATGGCCTCAACTCCCTACTTACAAGACACAGATTAAGCCTGGATCAAAAGCAGAACCCAATGGCTTTTTGCATTCAAGAAACTCATCTAATCCCAAAAGAAATTCATAAACTAAAAAATAAAATGGTAGAAAACAACATTCCATGCAGTAAGATCCCCCTAAAAAGCAGGGGTAGCAATTTTATTCTCAAAGTAAACATCATGTTAACTTATCAGAAAAGGCAATGATGGTCACTATATGTCACTATATGTTAAAGGGAACAACTCAACAGGAAGTGATAAAAATTATAAATATATATGCATTGAATACTGGGACACTTAACTTCATAAAGCAAACACTACTGTGCATAAAAGATCAAATACACACTAAAATAATCACAGCGGGTGACTTCAATACCTTACTTTCCCAAATAGATCAACTAAACAAAAACTAACAAAGAAATATCAGGGTTAAACAACACATTCAAACAAATAGATTTACTAGATATTTACAGAATATCCCAATCTACTCCAACATCCTAAGGACACATCTTAAGATACTAGAAAAACAAGAATAGTCCAAAGCCAAACCTACTTTAAAGAGAGAAATTATAAAGATCAGGGTGAAAATTAAAAAAATTGAAACAGAATCAATGAATCAAAAGGCTGATTCTTTGAAAGAATAAGCAAAATACATACATCTTTAGCCAAACTTACCAAAAGGAGAGAAAAGACTCACATCAATGAATTCAAAATGAGAAGGGCAAAATTACAACAGACACCACTGAAATACAGAAGATCACTGGTAACTACTAAGAAAAACTGTGCTATAACAAATTGGAAAATCATGAAGAAATGAGCAGATTCCTAGACATGTGTGTATTACCAAAATTGAACCAAGAAGGCATTAAAAACTCTGAACAATCCAATAACAGTCAAGAAAATTGAGGAAGTGATTTAAAAAAAAAACCTACCAACAAAGAAAACTCCAGGACCTGATGGATTCACCACTGAATTTTACAAGACTTGAAGGCAGTTATTATACCAATCCTCAAACTCCTTAATGAAATTGAAAGGGAAAGAGTACTTATAAACTCACTCTTGGAAGCCAGTGTCATTATGCCTATAAAACCAGATAAAGACTCAACTGAAAATTGAAAACTATAAACCAATCTGTTTAATGAGCAAAGACGCAAAACTCATCAACAAGATGTTGGCAACAGAATGCAACACACCATCAAAAGGATCATACACCAGGACAAGTAAGTTTCCTCCTTGGGATGTAAGGATAGCTCAACATATACAAATCAATAAGTATAACGCACCAGAGAAACAAGGACAAAAATCACATGGTTATCTCAATAGATGCAGAAAAAGCTTTTGACAACACCCATACATGATTTAAAAGAAAAATTGAAGAAAATAGGTATAGCAGGATCTTACCTCAATCTGACAAAAGCCATTTATGATAAACCAATAGCCAATATATTACATGATGAAAACTGAAAGCTTTCCCTCTAGAATAAGATAATGATGTTTGCTAGTGTCCAACAGAGTACTCAAAACATGAGCTGGAATAATCAGGCAGAAAAAGAAATAAAAGAAATACACATACAAAAGGAAGTATCCTTATTTACAGATGACATGATCCATTACACAGAAGACCCCCAAAATCTCACCAAAATTTCTCCTAGAATTAATAACCACATTCAGTAATGTAGAAAGATACAAAATCAACACACAAAAATCAATAGCCTTCCTGTACACTAATAACCCACCAAGAAAGCTATTTAGGCAAGTAATACCATTCACAATAGCATAAAAAAGTAAATATTTAGGAATGAACCTAGCCAAGGAGACGAAGGACCTCTACAGTGAAAACTATAGTACTCTGAAAAAGATTGAAGAGGACATCAGAAAATACAAAGATATCCCCTGTACCTAACAAACAGAAACAATATTGTCAAAATGGTCATATTTCCAATCTGATATACATATTTAGTGCAGTCTCAATCAAAATACCAACAGCATCCCTCAAAGAACTAGAAAAAAAAATCCTAAAATTCACATGGAACTAGAAGATATCCAGAATAGCAAAAGCAATCCTGGTAACAAGAGCAAAAGGAGGAGGCATTATAATCCCAGATTTGAAGTTATATTACAAAACTACAGGAACAAAACAGCATACTACTTACACAAAAAGTGACATGTGGATCAATAGAACAGAACAGAGGGTGCAGAAACAACCCCAGACACTTTCAGCCACCTGATCTTTGATAAAGGGTCCCAAAACATATGCTTAAGGTAAGATAGCCTGTCTAATAAATGATGTTGGCTATACATACACAGAAGAGTGATGCTAAACCCATATTTCTCACCATATAATAAACTAAAATAGAAATGGTTCAAAGATCTAAATACTACAACAGAAATGTTTAGTGTGCTGGGGTATAAAATAAGCAAAACTCTTGAAGTCATAGGTGTAGGCAAGGATTTTTTTTTAAAGAATCCCAAATTATACAAGAAATAACATCGAGAATCAACAAATTAGATTGTATCAAATTAAAAGGCTTCTGCACAGCAAAGGAAACAACCAAAAAACAAAAATGAAGAAACAAAAAGAAAAAACCCAACAGAATGGACAAAAGTTTTGCCAGCTATACTTCAAACAGAGGACTAATATGTAGACTATATAAAGAACTAAAAAAACTTAGATCCCATAAAAAGTAAAAAATGCAATCAAAACATGGGCAACTGAAATGAATAGGTACTTCTCAAAAGAAATACAAATGGCCCATAAGTACATGAAAGACTGTTCAACACTGCTAGCCATTAGAGAAATATAAATGAAATCAACACTGAGATTTCATCGTACTCCAGAATGAATGGCTATTTCACCACAAAATCAAATAAGAACAAATACTGGCAAGGTTATGGTGAAAAGGGAACCCTCCTTCATTGTTGGTGGGAATATAAACTACTATAACCGCTATGGAAATCAATTTGAAGATTCCTCAGAAAAACTAAAAATAGAAATTCCATTAAACCCAAATTTTTCCCTATTATACATCTCCCATGGGAGTTAAAGACATCATATTACAGCAAGACATATAATACCCATGTTTATAACAGTACAATTCATAATAGCTAAATCTTGGAAACAGACTTAGGTTCATCAACAGATGAGTGGATAAAGAAAATATGGTATTTATACACAATGGACTACTAACTAATCTGTTGTAAAAAGCAAGATAAATTTAAGTTATTTATAGGAAAACTGCATCTCTGGCACGCAGACAGCATTTTGCACACCTGACTCTATGGGTGGCCACTGAAGCCAACCTTGTGAATTCTTATATATTTGTATGTCTTGTGTTAAAACTGTTTCTCTAGCAAGCAGTGACTGGTACAAGCCCTGATAAGCGGTGCCTCCTAGAAACTCCCCTCTCACCTCCATACAAAGACATGGATAGCAATGGGGTCCTACCGGGAGGGGAACACGGTGGGGTGGGACTGTGGATGTTATTATAACTCTTGAGTTTACAAAGTCTTTTGGCATTGTCTAAGCTATGAAATAGGGCAGGAAGGATGACCATTTGGACTGTACTTGTCTCCAAAAGGCCTTGTCTCTGCTGTTCTTCATTGTCCAAGAGTGCAAAAAGCTATCAAGTATCCTGATCACCATAGTGTGATCTGTGGAATCATGGGGTGCCAGCCTTTAATGTTAAGGACAGTTGGAGTTTGTGGGAGTGCCCCACAAACTTATCAACTTGGAATTGATAAACAGAGGATGTGTGGTAGACAGGCAGGGAGTTGGGTTAGATTATACCAACCTCAACCCTATGTGGCCTCAGTCTGCTGCATTTTTATGTTTGACTTGGGCATAGGAAATGATCAAACAAACAAACAAACAAAAAACCCTATCCCTTCCCTCTCTGAATGGCTTCTGATACCAGGAGTATGAAGTTCTTCTGGTGATGGCTGGCTTTGACCTCAATCGCTGCTATCTTCTTTTTCCAATCATCACAGCAAAAGGTCCTTGAATTTTCCAGAAAGAGAAATATATAGATTCAGGGAATGTTGGCTGTTACCTAGGCAGAAAGAGACTGAGCAGAAATAGGATACCATGTTACTTGTTGGGCAAAGGATCACAGCACAAATAACTACTTACCTCCTTCTTGGGCAAGTGCCACCGTCACAGAACTGGAGACCCACTCCTGGCACAACAGGTATCAAAGTGCCAGGCTAGCTGACATTTACTGTGCTCTTAATATGGTCTTTTGGGTGAGCTTTTGGTGCTTTAGGGATGAGGCACTTTTGAGGGCTCTGTGGAATAACACAACACTGTGGTGAGACCAGTTCTGTGGAAGCACAGGGTTAGCAATATAGGGCTGGCTGTATTACGGGGTGTAAGGACAAAGAGGTGACAGCTTCAGATGTGCCCAGTTGTCCAATCAGCAGCTGGACAGAGAGAGGGGCCTGTGGTAGGAGAAGATACCCACTCCAGGAATGAGCACACAGGTCTGTTTGAGGTGATTCCTAGACCAGGATTCTCAGGATCCAGAATCTGGTAGAAAAGTGGATATGGCCCAGATCAGGGTGTATTTGTTTGCCACGGTCCACTTGCCAATTGGCCTAGACAAATGAACAAACAAAAAATCCTCAAACCAGTTGTGTTTCACTCAGAAACATCACTAAACTCCCAAATTCTCATTCATCAGACAGACAACTGGGTAGACATAGAGGTTGGGGAGAGGAGAGAATATTTGTGTCTTGTCAGTTTCCAGACTGGTTCTATTGCATTTTCCATGTGGGATTTTTAATTGAATCCATCTAGCTTCAGCCAGCTGCCTGCTCATGCTTTGTTTGCCAGCAGCATCCTCTCATGAGTACTTAATCTCTGTTCCCCTGCAGAAGTGAAGGGGACAGAGGATTAACTACTGTTGTGGAGTGTAGGGAATTCATTGGAAGATGGACTTGCTTGCAATAAACCATATTTATAACCTTTCACAGTTGGAGACAATTGAAAAGCCAAAGAAAAGAGCTCAAGAGGGAAATCAAGAGATTTAAAATACCTTGATGGAAGGTTCTTGACAAAGCACTGAATGTGTAGCCTTTTGCATCCCTACCAAGAAGTTTCTTTGAATAAAATGGAAAACAGCCCCCAACTGGCCTTATCTGCCTGATTAGTGGTATTTCCAAAATACAGATTCACTGGCTAGAAAAAGAGTAACGAGTAAAGGAAGGTATTGCTAGAGTCAAAAACACAGGGCTCCGTTGTCTCCTATTGCCACTCATTTAATTATCTAAGCCTATCAGGGAGCTGAGTCCTGAAGAATTCCACACAAGTCAAGAAACGGTGGCTATGGTCTTTAAAGTTGATTGGACAAACAACAAAAAGCTCATTTTTGGATGTAGCATGAAACCAGCATTGAAAACACTCAGCTGTGTCATGGCACAGCAGGACACTGACAAGAAAAGAGACTTCCACAGTGCTCTCCCCAGTCTGTCATGCAGCTAGGTAAAGGGAATTCCATAGGTCTCTATACAACCTGTCATCAAGCCAAGTCCCAGAGGTGCTAGAGACACTGCAGCTCCGCAGAGAAGATGGCACCTTCAGGACAGGAAGCATGTATCTCATTTAGTCCCATCTCTGCTTGGATCCCCAACCTGACAAATCATCCATGCTGGCCAAGAACTCCACCCGGACTGCCTGCGGGCTTTCCTCTGGACCAATGCACCCCACCTCACGGCTTCCCATCACTGCGAGTCACTGCTTACTGTTACCCAAACTGTCGCTGGCTGCTGGCTGTCATTAGCAGAAAGCATTTGACATGTAGTTCCTTAACATCATCATGTCTCAGAAGACTGAGATGTAAATGCAAAATGTCAGGTCATCTAAACCCCCTGAGGGAGCTCAGATGTGAGACACATAACCTAGTTAATTCCCCTAAGAACACAAACATATTTTGTATCTTTGGTTTTCTTGAGGTGGGGTTTACTTGAAATACTTTTTGGTAAACTAAGAGATACATTGTTGAAAATTTGGGGTTCAAAACTTAAGGCAGTTTCCAGAAAGCCAGACACATATTCTTTCAATGTGATTTTCACCTGGTTGTTAATGGCTCTTCTGCCTCCTGGTGAAGTTGGCTGGAAAGTTGTGCAGAAGTCCTTCCTACACCTATTTGGGGCAGAGCTGCCCAGATGTCCTGCAAGAGGAGAGGCCAGCCAGGCAACCAGCTTAGGGGATGACCTCCATGCACTGGAGCACCAGAAGCACCTCTCCTGCCTCTCGAGAATTTAGCAAGAGCATTGCTGTGCATTTCTGGGGATCCATGACATTTGTCTGCTCTGCACTGATAAATTCTGTCCTTAGGAGATCATGAAATCTGAAGCTAGCCTTTGTTACCAAATGGAACCATTGTAACAGGAAATCAGTCAAGTTAGGAAAACGAAGGAACTTCACAGTGTTGAAAGCAGTGGGAGAACAGGAGAGGCTGCAGACAGGCAGAGCTCCTGAGAGCTCGCTGCCGAGGCTGGTGGAGGCGGTGGTCCACAGGACGCAGGAATTTGCACACCTGTGCAAGTTCCTTATGTCCTGGGTCTGTGGTCACCAGGCACTGCTTTGGCTGGGGCCCAAGTCCAAGGCCCAGGATGCTGTTACTGCGATCACCCTGTCTGAGGAAAGCCATGGAGCCTGCACTGGCTGGAGCTGCCATGCAGCTTACACCAGGGCATGGGGGAGAAATGTGTGCTGAGAGGGTCAAGCCACCCATTCCAGTTGGTAGCGGCCTCAGTGTTGCACCTAAACCACTGCACAGAATATCAGTGTCCCATAAGGCTACTCGGGTACAGCAGCAGAGCACAACACAGTCCAGGCCATGGCACAGTCGTGTGTTTACACAGACATGAGCAAAAGTGACCAGACTGCCACTCTCTGCTGACAAGACCAGCAGGTGACTTGTCATACAATGTGGTCAGGCCACTTTTAGCCTCTTGCTTCTAGGTTAGATTTGTTAAGCTCTGTCACAGGAGCACGAGTGCCTGCCAGCATCTAACGCCTCTTCCTCAGCCAAATCTGTAGTGTGCTCTTGGTGACAGCCTCCTACCAAGACAGTCCATGGTTCCCACAAGTGGAAGCTCCCTTAGCCACAAGTGGTCATCCTGTCCCACTGCAGGCGTCCTGAGGTCTCTGGCTGCAGGACATAGATACGTCCCATGGAGCCTGCTACCAGGAAACACTGTTTGACTCTGACCATACATTTGGAAAGGTGACAAAACAGCATGCATCTGCTCTGATCTGGATATGAACCAAAGCTAAAGAGTTACTGATACATCACTAACACACTATTAAAAAAATATTTATGGTATGCTTATTTTAAATGACCTAATTTGCCTTCCTCTCCCTCCTTTCTGTTCTTCTCATTTCTCTTGTTTTATCTCTTTATTCTATGTGGTTTATCTGAAGGCTGAGGTAATTTCCATTTCAATTTTCTGGAACATCCCATGACTGCTGACTAGGTCTGTTTTAGTTCCTATATAATACTGGACTTTGTCTGGTTGAAGATGAAGTGCATTTGACTAAAGATGCACTTAGAATGCTACCCGAGTACTTTACCCAAAAGAAGAATAGGAAGCTCTTGTAATTTTGGAGGACTAACACAGGATGCAGCATCTTGAGTCAGAAGAAACAGAGTGGGCTGTGGTCAGTGCCATGTCAGCCACAGTGACTCAGTTTCCAGGATGAGTGGGAAGTCAGAGTTAGCAGAAGTACAGCACAGCAGGCAAAGCTCCAGCTCCCCCCACCCCCCGGGTGGCTGTCGCTATGTACACAGTGCTGCTACCCTCATGCAGGGAAACCCCTCCATATCATTTTTCTGTTTGTCATTGTCCCAGCATTAGCACTGTCTCGGGTCTGTCACAGCCACTGGCAGATTCTGAATGCAGCAAGGTCACCCGTTCCCTCTCACAAAACAGGTGGAAGAGGGCTCTTACATTTGGCCGGCTCTTATTTATATACATGACATTTGGATACTTGGTATTGGGCCTCATGCTTCTGGACAAGCTAAGAGACTCCAGAAGTCCAGGGTGATCCTGGAATGTTGAGAACCAGCACGAGGTTTCTCCCCTAAGTAGAGTGCAATGTTTAATCTGCTACCAGCTCTCCAGGCTGGGTCACTGGAGTTAGGACATGGTACTAGATGATCTGTCCAGGAACTGGACATCTGAAGATCTTGCTGTGTCCACTTATCAACTAAACACAGAAATGACAGCCACAGTAGCTTCCAGTCATTAGCAAATTCATGAACATTCATGAAGATATCTCCCATCTCTTTCTGAAGGTCGAAGGGCTACCAATGGCCTTCCGTCAACTGCCGTGCTGAGGGGGCCTTCGGCTGTTCAGGGATGAGTCACCCTTCCTGGGATGGTCCCATTGGCCCAGCACTGAGGATGGCATAAAGAACTGGTCTTTGTGGGGAAACATGAGCAAAGATGAGGTGCACAAGGCCGGCTCTTTGCTCACCCAGGGGCAGGGCTTTTTGGAAGGGCTGCGGCAGCAACTGAGAGTCCTCCCCACCTCCTCCCTCTCCAGGGCAGTGTGGGGGCAGCTGGCACGCAGACCGAACAGCCACTGCTCAGGCAGCAACAGGACTGGGCTTAGACACTTAGTTACCTTTCTCATTGCTGAGACAAAATACTTCACACCCAAAGTTAAAGTTGAAAAGGGTTATTTGGATCACAGTTTGTAGAGGTTTCAGGCCATACAATTAGCTGGCTCCAAGGCAGGGTGGCAGGGCAGAGGGGTATTGCAGAGGAGAAACATGTATGCTGGGTAAAAGGTAGCAAAGCAACAGTGGAGCTTAACAGCATCTTTCTTTCCCTGTTATATTATCCAGGCTACTCAGAGCAGGTAGCACTCACAGCCTTAATCCTAGTGCCCCTGAGCCTAGCATTGCACCATGAATCGATCCCAGTGTCACATAACCTAGGTCCAGTTACCTCTGAAGAAGCCCCACCTATGACTTCTTGAGGCTTTAAGGGGACATCTAGACACACGCTGCCAAGTGTTAGGCATGGGTGGCATCATGGGAGAGGGATTCCAGCTGCTGGGACACACAGAGACCTTGGCTTCTCACCTGCCTTTCCCGGGCAGAACAATGACAGCATCGATTCATCCCAAGTGCTGCATGGACATCTGAATTGAGATTGCTCTGTGCTCTCTGTACAGAAAGACCCAGCCATCATTATTCTGTGAAACAGACCCAGAGTTTCTAGCTGCTAAGTTCAACATCAGTCACTTGGAGTTGAATGAAAGAAAAGGACATGAGCTTAAAGCCCACTAAGCGCAAAGGGATGCTGGCTCACAGTGGAGAACCGAGGGCCCGGGACTGCCCTGTCAGAGCTGCCCTGGAGCCTCAGATTTGCAAAGCCAGCCCAGCATTCAAGCCATTGCCACCAAGGAGCTCAGCTTTGGGATCTAAGTGACCAGGCTTCCCATAGACACGTGGCAGAAAGGCACTAGGACCACTGGAATGGTCAAAGCAGTTTTTGCTTTATAGTGAAACTACAGAAAACCAATGTTTTTGGTTTTGAAAGCACTGTTTTGCTTCTTGGTTGTAAATTATCTTATTCAGTGCAAATAGTACATATGATGTCTTTTTTTTGTGTACCAGGGATGGAACTCATGACCTCACACTTGCCAGGCAGGGGCTTACATTGCTGAGCTAAATCCCCTACCTGAAAAAGTACATATGAAACGATGAGATGAAATAGTTTATATGTAATAATTAGTTGTTTGTATCTCCTTTGCAAAAATTTTCCCCTTTTATTCACTTGTAGTTTAGCCAGTGAAGCATAAGCCTTCCTTGCATATTGAAGCCACCTACCAATAGTTTGTGATAAAGTTTGCAAAGATTTTCTTATTTTGCTGCTTGCTATCTTTCATATTGACATACAGAAGCTTTACAGATTCTTAGGTTGACCACTTTTTATAATGTCTATTTTTATTTTATGATTATAAAGTCTTTTATAAAATAAAGATTATGAAAATAATTATCCATGTTTCCCCTATAACATTATAAGATTTTTTAACATTTAAATCTACCTGTAATTCGTGTTAGTAGTCAGTATGAGACCAAAAATGTAATTATTTTTTCCCAATACTTGTCCAGCTATTTCCAATCTGTTTATTAATTTATCTATCCTATCTATCAGACTTAAACGTGTCTGGTCTAGTGAGTGCTTGTATGTACCTGCATCTGATTATGACTGTTGTTTTGTTAGTCAGTGTACATCCAATCACGTAGTGCACACCTTGTAACTTGGACAGGTTGTATTAACTGGTAGTGCACTTCACCACCTCCTCCTTTCTTTCTTTCATGGACAAAATCCAGTTGTATGCAGATAACACTCAGACACCGAGGTACTGCTCATTTGTGGGAGGTAAAAAGGCCCCCACTATCTCCACCCTTGCTTTTTCCCCCTGAATGCATCCAAGATCCTGCTTGGGCACTCTCTGCTTGCTTTATCCACTCATCTAAGCCCCACAGCAAACTCCCGCCAGAGAGCTGGTAGTCCAGGTGGCTGCTTCAGTACAGAAGCCAGATACAGCCAGGAAGATTCTCTTCCTGACCAGCACGGCAGCTGGCAGGTAGAGAAAGTTGAGAAGGATAGCCATTGCTATTGTGAATCCCGTGGTTGGAAACACTGTGGACCAGGAGATGGCAGCCCAGGGTTCAGGTGGACAGGGGCCTCCTTCTGGACCAGGCTGAGTGCCTTCATTCCTGACTTCCCTGTCCTTGAAGCTGGGTCCCACAGAAGATTGTCATGAGGGTCTCCTTACAACCCCCTGAAACCCAGCTGGGTGCTTTTCCCTCCCAGGTAGTTCTGTCTATGCTGAAGTTCATGGCCTGTTAACTTGACCCTCCTTCAGTCTGCCACAGCTGTGCACATACTGCAAGACTGGGACTCCAGGGATAAAGAATGAATCACTTAGAGTTTTATTCTTTGAAGTGATGAAATAAATATCCTGGCTTCACCTCCTGGCCTTGAGCTTTGCCCCTCTCTGGCTGTTTGCAGGCCTAAGCCAGGCAGGACCCCAGGACATTCCTTCAGCAGAGCTGCCCCTGCTGGCTCCCTCCCAGTCCCTTTGGTGTCCAGGGTGCCCACACTCTGACCTTCCCCTAGCAACACAAACAGGCTCCTGCAGTGGTGTACTTTTCATGGTGTGTGGTGTGGCTCATCCGAGAGTTGAGCAGCGTGGTGCATTCTTAATGCCAGTGGATCTCCTGAGAAGGATGTTGCAGAATTTCCATAGGACTAAAGAACCCTAAGCCAGGGGCTGGGGGTTTAGCTCAGTGGCCTAAGTGCCTGCTTGGCAAATGCAAGTTTGTGAGTTCATCACTGGCGCGCGTGCACACACACACACACACACACATCCTAGGGAAGGACCATTTGGAGCAACTTCAGCCATGGTGAGTCCAACACACTCATTTCCTGGTTGTGGAAGCTGTGACTCAGGAAAAAGAAGTGACTTTTATGATGCTTTACAACTATTAGAAGGTAGAGCCTAAGATTCTCGATTTCCAAGCTATTGCTCTTCTGCCTGCCTTGGGCATCAACTGACATCACAGCAGGGGTCATCACAGCTGAGCCTGGGGCCTCCAGTACTTGCCTGGCCTCCCCAACAGCTCCCAAGCTCCCCCACATTTACTTGGACTCACAGTGCCCATGCTGCTTCTGTCCCAGAGATAACGAGGCTGCCCAGACAGAGGGCCCCAAAGGATGAGGAGGTAAAGCATTTGTGCAGAAAAACTGTTTACTTATAAATTTTTAAAATTCTAGGCCAGGCATGATGGCCCACACCTGTAATCCCAGCCCTTGGGGGCTGAAGCAGGACGATTTTCATGAGTTCAAGGCCTCCCTGGACTATAGTGAATTCAAGGCCAGCTCGAACTACATAGCAAGGCCCTGGTTTGAAAAACCAAAAACTTTTATTAAGTTTCTAAATTTTAAGCTTGACATGTGCTTATTTTTTGACTATGAAAGAATGTAACACGAGAAATGGATAGCTTGTCTCCAGTGATACCCCACCTCACCATGGCACCCTTTCAAACAAACATGCACACATTGTATATTTTTCCTAGTAAGTGGGCTGATACTACACATTCTCTTCAATTTGCTTTTCTTCCTTTGTTTAATTTATTGAGCACATTTATCCCTGCTGGCACATGTAAGTGTTCCACACTTTGTGATGCCTACCTAGCTGTCCTCCATGTCAACATTTCTGACCTTCTTGATCGTACTGATGGGCTCTGGGATTGCTTCAGTTCGGGGAAGTTATAAGAAATGGTGCAGTGAACATCTCCACGCAGCTCTCTCTGCTCTGTGAGATTCTGTAGCATAAATTCCTGAAGGAGAAACACAAATCAGCGCAAAGGGGTGAGCCTGTCCCTTCCTCCTACTTCTGGTCTCCATGGTACTCGTCACTACCTAGGAATCCACGAAAGCAGGGGCCTTGGGCCTCAGCCCCCAGCTGTGATCCTGTTTCCAGCACATAGGGTATGCTAAACAAATGTTTGTCATCTGTCTGCTCCTCCATCCACCCACTGAATGCATAGAGGGCACACTGGGTACCAGGGCCATGCTAGGCTCTGGGGATAGTGCACCAAAGACAAGGATAAAAGCCCCACTCTAGACGTTAGATAAATGGATGAGATTTTTCCAAGAAGAGTAATGTCTGGGCCTGGGAAACATTCTGAAAACTCTTCAGAGCAGACTCCTTTTCCCTTCCTGTCTAATGAACTCCTGCTAATCCTCTCAGTCCATGAAGAAACCCACATCACCCTGGTGTCAGGTGGATTCTTCTCTCCTACAGATGCCGCCACCCAGCTCAGGTCCATAAGGAGTGTCCCAGGGAGCTTGGCTCCCTGACTATGGCGGAGATGAAGATGAGAAGACTGCTATTTCACTGACATCGCTGACATTCAGTTTATAGTAATGATGTTTACTTGGACCAAAGTGTCTTAAAGTTCCAAAGGCAAATTAGATTTTCTCAGTCAGTTAATCCATAAAATATAGCCACAGTGTGGGGAGCCACCCAAGAAACTACAGATGGAAAAGACTCAGGACAAGGGAGATGGATGAGCCAGCTGTACCTGGTAAGGTCACTGATTTCTCCCAGCTGATCACTGGGGGGACCACCCTAGAGCCCAAGTCTGCTGCAAACCAGAGGTGAGACCTGGAACTGCTCCTCTCCTCATGTCAGATAACGTGGGCATCTCTCTGAAATTCTAACATCTTCAGGACTTGAGCTCTTCTCCTCAGGGCAGATGGGTTTCCTGGGATCTGCACGACTTCTTTCTGGCTGTGTCAGAGAGCAGGCATGCATTCTGCCTGAAGTCCATCTATCCAGCAGGTCTGTCCCTAACTGACCTGCTGGGTCTTCTGCTGCAAAGGATCCTCTTATCGATGGCCAGTGCTGGTCACTCCCACTACTTCTGGCTTAGAAGGGACTCTGCAGGGACCCTTGAAGCAGCTGTTGTTGTGGGAGCCATGCGGTTGTCTGTACACTCTGAACAACCCTGCAGAAGGCCTTCCGGGATGTCTAGGCTGACTTCCTGAGCTTGTGTGCAGGTTGTAATAACTCAGTTGAGGTAGTAGCCCTGCTTATGTGCAGTGTGGTATAACTTAATTGAGATAATGATCTTCCTCATTTAAGAGGCATCTGGGGTCCTCAATGTGGGACATTCTTAAAGGATTTACTGCTATAATTCTGGATCTAGCAACAGGGATTGGCAAAGGCAGGCAAGACCTGTGAGAGCCTGCTGAGCCCTGGATACATCATGACCTCTGTTAAAGAAGTAAACTACAGAAGGCAGTGATGAAACTACAGGGAACACCTGATGTGCCTCTCCACCCAATGTCACCCCTTCCCAAAGAAACAAAAGAATGAACCAAAATCAGGCAGGCAGGAGAGCTGACTGCTCGGGCTTCCTGGGTTTTGCAGCGTCTCGGCTCCACTTCTGTCTTGCACCTGATGGAAAGAGTGGCTGATGTGAGGCTCCCTGCAGAGAAGCCTTTTCTTTGTTGGACACCTTTTCTTGCACTTGTCTTTCTTTGCCTCTGTTCCTTCTGGAAGCACTCTGGCAGGGAGTCAGAACTCACCAGCATCCTAAGGACGCCAACCACACTCTCTCCATGCTTGGAGAGGAAGCCTTGGGTTGCATAGAAGTTCTGGAACCCCCTCCCCGCACCACAGCCTCAGGACCTCTTCGGCTAGTCGAGGCACTGCTGTGACTGTTGGCGAAGGACTTGGGGCTTCCAGATCCTGACCACTTCTCTGCTGTGTCTTCACAGGGCAGCCAAACCCACAGCTTCCATTTCTGGACCATGGTGGCAGTAACACTGAAACCTGAGCAGCAGACAAAATGAAGAGTTTCATATATTCCTACCATCTTTGGAGTCAGGAGCCTCAATTCTGCGTAAACTTTCAAAAAATACCTCCCACAGACTCAGGGAAGATCTTCCTGCAGTTATGAAGTGTGATAAAAATACAGTAAATGTTTAAATTAATTTTAAAAAATGTATTACAGTAAAAGACATGTGAACATTAATTTCTTTCTGTGGGGAGCTACCTCGGACTTCTTCAAAGCCTGGAACGTCTGAGGATGCACAAGGACATGACCTCACTGTCTAGTGCAGGTGCACAGTAGGGTGGACTTACATAAGCAGAACTTAGCCTAGACAACCACGCGTGTGCTACACGATTATGACCGTTCATGAGAATATAAACCTGGATAACGGCCACTGTACAGAGGCTGGACAATAATGATGCTGCTTGCTGTTGCTGCTGATGTCAGCTCCACTTACTTTCTTTTCCTTGGGAACCTCATCCATCACAACACCCCTTCAGTCCCATCCCCACTCCGACACCCTTCACTTTAACCATGCTTGCTGCTTTCTAAAGCGGTTTCGGAAGTCCTCCTTTTCGTCTATTTGCGGCTGATTTAATGTCCAAATTGACTCAAAATATTTACCACAGTATTTGGTAGATAAAAGCATTAGGTGAGTCTTCATCTACCTTATTTACTATATCTGACACCATGCAACTTCCGGCTCTTCCTCAAAGTGAGAATGACCAAGAAAGGCAAATACTTTGCACAGATTGAAGATGTGGAGGCAGCCAGGATCTTTCGACCGAGGACGCAAAGGAGGACTTGCAGACCTGCTTCAGAGGACAGCAGGAATGATGGGCTAAGTGTGTTCCAAGTAAGGGAAATATTTTAGGGAAGCAGATTAATAGTCATGTGTCTTTTTCTGTAACGATTTTTAAAATTTGACCATTCACTGCATTTTTGGGGAGGGTACCGGGGATCGAACTCATGACCTTGTACTTGTCAGGCAGGCGCTTATGCCACTGAGCTAAATCCCTGGCAATTCACTGCATTTTTAAAATCATACTGTATTATACATATATAATATATATATATTATATATATATATATATATATATATATATATATATATATATATATAATGTCTATAAGGAAATGAAGGAATCTACAGTCCATCCATTCCTTGGCTTTGTGATCCAAAATGCAGCTCATCATGGCCTGGAGGAGGGTTCCAGGAAAGCTGGGATAGGTCTTCCTTGAGAGAGCAACCACTGCACAGCAGGAAGAAGTAAATGACAATGTGTGTCCTGGGGTAGGCAAAGGACAGCAGGTGACCAGCACAGGCAAAATGGAGGCACAGCAGCACTGGGCTTCACGAGGGTGAAGAGGAGGGCTTTCCCCTCCCCCTCCTCTCCCTCTTCCCTCCCCCTCTCTGCCCTCCCCTTCTCTCTCTCTCTCTCTCTCTGGTTTTGTTTTATTTAAAAAAAAGTCTGTGTGATTTTTTTTTCAGTAAAAAATAGAGATAAGCAAAGAGTGAAACAAAACTTACAAATCACACTTGATCTGCTACCCATAGACAACCTTGCTGATATTTTGGTGATTATCTGTTGGATTGTTATCTATGCAAGAGTGTGTGTGTGTGTGTGTGTGTGTGTGTGTGTGTGTGTGCATGCGCACATGTGTTCTTTGCGTTTTATTGACACATTCTGTATTAGCACACTGCTAATACAGAATGATGAGCCTTGTTCTGACACAGTGCATATATGTGTAACATTGTGATTGCTTTCATCCCCCTCCTTCTTTCTGTCCTCTCCCTGGGACCACGCTGTGGCTGATGTTTTATAACCACTTTATAACCATTTTTCAGCTCTCAGAATACCTGTTTTCTTCATAAAGTTCCACACATTTTCTAAAGTGTAGTAAATATATTTATGTGTGTATATATATATAATTATATATATAATTTTCCTTGCGTGGTAAAATATATGCAGTTGTCATTGGGGTCTTTTTTCTATTAAAATTTTCCAATAAAGCAACAGCTATTGTTGCTTTATTGGAAAATACTGCTTTTGTACATATTTTAACCAGCTTTCTTACTGTATTCTTGTTAGTTCTAATAGACTTTTAATTACTCTGCATTTGCCACATTGTGAATTGTCTTAGCTACAAATAAAGATCATCTTATGTCTTTTAAAATTAATGGTTCTATTTTCTTCTCTTTGGGGGACCTGAGTGCAGGAAGGAAAACCAGTTCTTAAAGGAACACAGCACATCAGTAATCACCCTCAGCTTTCCCAGCTCCGTTCCCTTGGGGGCAGGCTGCTCTGACCCTCAGTGTTGGCTATTGACTGCCTCCCTTGAACTTGGCGCCTCTCCTGCAGCTGGGCTTCTGGAAAACTCCATAAAACTCAACACCTGAACCATGTTTTGCTGCCTGATGAACTCCAGGCCTCCGTGCCCAGAAGACAGACTGCTGAGCACCAGTGCCTTGCTTTCTGGTGGGGTAGTCAGTCTGAGTCCAGATGCGTGGACCTGGCAAATGCTTAAGAGCTTATTGAAAAATAAAATGCAACTGTTTCTCCCTCCTTGTGTAACTTTGCCCACCCTATTTTCAAATTTGCTGAGTAACTTTGTTTGAATTGTTTTTCTTGTATACAACATCTTATGTATGTGATATACAACATAAAACTGAGTTTTGCTCTATGATCCAATCTTTTGTCTTCTAATGCATGAGCTTAACTCATTTCCCTTTATTTCTATGAAAGATATGCTTAGTGTTAGTTCTTTTTAGGTTATATCTCTGCTTCAAACTTTTGTTCTATAAAGGCAATCACTTGTTCATGACATACCTTGTTATTATTTTCATCCGTTCTGTACCAGCAGATTTTGGTAAATATTTTTCATCTGTAATGTGTCTTCCCTGACCTTTCCTCTTTGTTATCTTTGCACAGAGCAGGGTGTTCCAATGTGGACTCCTTGGATGTGTTGGGTTGTGCTTTTCTCTGTCATGCAGCCACCCTGTATACTGTGGGACATGAACTGGCACCTCTGGACTCCTCCTCCTTTCCAGTTTGATGGCCAAATTTGTCGCCAGTTGTTTCCAAATGTCCCCTAGAGGAAAAATTCTCACTGAAAACTACAGGTGTAGACCATGGGCTCCTTTGGTTTCTCATCTCTGCTGGAGGTGAATAATTCTCCTGTAGAGAGGAGTCCACGCCCAGGAAAACAGGAATTTTCTGCAAGGTGCGGGATAGGGAGTAAATAAATTCTTTTTAAAAAAATTTTATTTAAAGAGAAAAAAAACCCAAACAAAACAGAATAAAGGGTAGCAACAATACAGAATTACAAGGAAAAAGGGAAAAGAACCAAAAAAAAAAAAAACCACTAAGAAATCATTACTTGACAAATTACATACTGACATCTTGGAAATAGTTGCTCAAATTACATAATTAAAACATGTAAAGTAGACATTCAAACAGTGAGACTGTTAACAGTTCTGCTCCATGATCTGACAAAAACAGCAATATGGTCATCCATCTTACACACTCAAACATACATGCAATTATATCAAAAGCGTAAAATTAAACACAACAAACAGAACAAAGTGAGTCACAAGAAAGCAATGTAAGAGATAAATTTCAAAGCTAGACAGTCGGAGATATTCACTCTCTATCATATTGACTCTTGTTTTCTTCCTAATAGTTCTGCATATTGTCACATACAGAGAATTCACATGAAACAACATAGTATGGAACTGATCTAAGCAGTACGAGGAGGGCATTTCAGGTCTTCATGACCAGACATTAGGGAAGTAAAAAATGGCTGTCACAGTGTCTCTCATTCTCTTCAAAACAGCTGTCCATACCTTCATATGTGTTTAACCTGAACAAAACAAAACAAAACAAAACAAGCTAAAATCACTTTGAACAAATAATGATAGTATTGCTGGATTTCACATCGTGACATTACGGAGTCAGCACTGGGTACTGTAGTGTCTCTTTTTCTTCAAAATAGTTGTTCATTTCAACATGCATTATATAGTTGGTTCTCGTAAACAGTTTATAAGCTCTACACATGCATGAGTTTCTACATGTATATCTATCCTTTCTGTATTAGAGGGAAAAACAAAACAAAGCAAGATAAAACAAAACAATTCCTAGAAAGCCATGAAGCAAAAAGTCACATAAAACCACCATAAAAGGTGATCTGCAATGGTTACCATGATGTCTCAGCAGTATACAACAACATTAATAAAAACAAAGCATTGGAGATATTATAAGACTTCAAAAGCAGGCAATAATCAAACCAGAGTGGGTATCTTAGTGAATCTTTCATCTTCAGTGTAGTTGCCTATACTCTTAGACTTGATGCTATCAATCGTAACAGATTTGAATAAAATCAGTCAGTACAAGATAGCACTCTAACAAACCAGATTCAAATAAGATCAGTCATAATAAGACAGTGTAAGTTATACAGGGCTTCTGGTTAAGTTGATAGGAAATTAACGATGATTACCATATTATGTCCTCTTATTTTTGGGATAGCTGACCTTGTCCTTGAGTCTAGTTTAAGTAGACAAACTAGAACAGCATGTAATCCATCCAAGCAGAGTGATGAGAATAATGTAGATTTTAAATCTTGTTACCCCATTAACAATATCCTCTGCCTTCCTTTTTTAGACAATTCTTCCCCTTTCACTCCCATAGGGTGCACTGCTTATTTTGGATCCCACTGCCTCCTTATATAGAACATCTCAATGGACCCTATCTCTTGATCTACTCTGCCTGTGTTCTCTCTGTTAGTATTTCAAGGCCCTCTATGCTAGAGATTATAGCCAATCTTCTCTGCCTCATTTCTGCTATTCTATTTTTCTGCCATTGGTAGTCTATTTTTCTCTTCCACTCCACTGTCTGCCCCATTCACTGAGGCCTCTCTGCTACTGTTCCTGAAATGCTTGTATTCTTTTTCTCTCTTTCTAAAATGTCCTTTAGTATTTTTTGTAGGGTTGGATTGGTGGTCACAAATTCTCCCAGTTCCTCTTTGTCATGGAAGCATCTTGTTTCTCCATTAATTTCTAGAGAGAGTTTTGCAGGATACATCAATCTGGGCTGGAGGTTGTTCTCCTTCAGGGCTTGAATTATTTCACTCCAAGCTCTTCTTGACTTGATGGTCTGTGTGGAGAGATCTGCCATGATTTTGATGGGTTTTCCTTTATAGGTGACTTTATAGGTTACTGTTTCTTTTCTCTGATGGCTTTTAATATTCTGTCCTTATACTGAATTTCTGGGATCTTGATTATTATGTGTCTGGGTGTAGCTCTGTTTTGGTTGTAGGTGGCTGGAGTTCTGTATGCTTCATACATCTGCATATCATTGCCTTTTTCTATGTTTGGGAAGTTTTCCTTAATAATTTCTGTGAATAACCTTTGCAGTTCTTCTGTTTTGACTCCTGCTTCTTCATTCACATGCTTTATTCTTAAGTTATAGATCCTCTTGTCATCCTCTAGCCTTTGTAACTTTACTGCCTGCTCCCTTGTTATTTTTAAGAGATCTTCCCTTTCATGATCACACATTGCAAGCCTGTGTTCAATTTTTGATAGTCTATCTTTGGTTTCTTTCAAGGAGTTTTGTCAACTTTCTATGGAGTCTTTAGTTTGCTGGTAATCTCTTTGAATCTGCTTCATGAATTCTTGGTTTTTTAAATATTCTTCATTGAACATTTCTCTCCTTTTGTGTTCCTCCATTCTTCTGTCTGTGTCTTCTTGAGAGATGCCCAGCCTTTCTTTTATTAATCTACTTATCTTGTTTCACTTGAATTAATATTTCAGTTTTGATCTCGTTTACGAGGTCCCAAAGATATCTCTTTATGTCCACTGATGCTGTGATTGACGTTGCATGTTTGCTGCCCTCAGTCTCTTTTATATTTACCTCTATTAATATTATCAATATTCTCAGGGTTGGGGCCTGGGGGCTTTTTCTTATTTCTCCCTCTCGTCATGTTTTTGGTTCCTTCCATACAAGTGTATAGTGTAATTCCCAGCCTCTTTTCTTGTTGGTTAGGGCTCTTCTGGAGCACTCGGACTAGGGGCCATCCCCTATCAGAGACTGAAGTGCAAGCAAGGGTAGTATAAGCTGGCTCCTCCTCTCCGGGCCAGTCAACCTTTGTGGGCCTTCACTGTGTCAGTGTGTGCCGCCCTCAGGGAACCAATTGATTTGTGACAACCCACTGGGTCACAGCCCAGTCTAAGCAGATACCACCAATCTGCTCTGTGAGGGGAGCAACCAACTGAAGCCGCTTCCTTATAGAGCCAGCGCTTTCCTGCCCAACTCCAATATGTCATCTAGTTGGTTGCCACTTTCCCGTGGGAGGGTCCCATTCCCATCACTCACCACATGTTGATGCTGGTCTGAGAACTACTGGGCTCCCTGACCTCTGACCTCAGTGTGGCTGCAGTGCAAATTCACGGTGCCTCTGGGTGGGTCGCATGCAGGGCCAGTTCCAGGCAAGCCATGCGCAGGGCTGTTCAGCTCCACACTCTGACTGCTCAAGCCAGTCGCTTCAGCATGGGTTAGGTCGCTCAAGTGGATCTCGGGCACAAATTCAGGCAGCTTGGCCAGAGTGCAGTGCTTGCCGATCTTAGGTTCTCTAATGATAGCCTCGAGGACCTCGTATTCGAGCAGTTTCCTTCCCTTAAGTTTCTTTCTGGGTTGAGAGAGTCCATCTCCCTGTGTTTGGATCTCTCCAGGGTGTTGTATTCTGGCATTTGAGCTGTTTCTTTCAGAGAGGCTCCATATCCTGCTACCTTTAGGTCTGCCATCTTTGAAAACTCTAAATAAATTCTTGTAACTCTACTGCTCACGACTTCCTGGGCTTGGCAGCTGTGGAAAGACTCTCAGTGCAGTCTCTTCCCTCCATCTGCCTTGTCAACAGCAGCCCAGTGTGCTTGTGAAACCAACACCTGGCCATAGGCACCCCCATGGCGCGAGCTCCCATGTCATGCGGATTCTTAGTTGACCCCTCTATCTTTACTGCTCACACACACTCGCACCTGCTTGCCCTCTCCGATGTGGTCCAGACCTGCCCAAGTCCTTGCTTCTCTGGGCATCCAAGGCCAGTGTCTTTGCTCAACCTTCTTTTCATCATCTGCCTTCCTTCCCTGCAGCCTTTCAGGCCCCATCCCAGGGACTATTTCCTTGAACATGACTTCTCTGAGCTGCCCAACACTATAAATGCTCTTAGAGGGTTTAGCAGACACTCAGGCCCATATGCAATTATGTGGCAGTATATGGGATAGTACAAAGATAGATCAGAGGTCTAATTTATCTCCTACATATATCACCTCCCTACCACCACCACCATTCACAACACTCTCCTTGGACCTTGATCAAAGCACATATCTGAGGATAAGTTAGGTGTATAAAGTGGTGAGTGAATGTATAAATGACAATGTCATTCTGGACAGTAGTTTGGCTTACTGAAAAATGAGTGAATGCATGATACAACTTCCAGCTTACATAAATGAGATAATGAGATAAATGGAGAAAATTATTGTACTTAATGAAAAATATCTGGAGAAATAACTTTTCTGCATTTAACAGTCACTTGAATAATAATTACAGCAAACATTGTCAACTATTTGCCACATGCTAGGAATAACAAATGATATCCAAAGTTAGCAGGTCACAACAACACACATTTATCATTACAGTATCAGTAGGAATTCAAGAGCCTCAGCCTGGTGGTTCTAGACCAAGGTGTCTAGGTAAGTTATAGTCAAGATGCTGAGTAGAGCTGAGGAGGGTGAATCAGACGGTTCTCGGCAGCTCTTGAATACCACAGCATGCCATGTCACTTGACTGTTCTGGAGTGCCCACAGCCCCAGTCGTCTGCAGACACAGCCCCAGCAGGAGCAGCTTGCTGAGTGGAGGTCACAGTTCAATCCTGGAGGTATAGCTGGGCTTTACTGACACTCTTTTACTGTCATCTTGTGGTCACTTCTCACATTGCTGTAGTTCTAAGAAAAAATAATTCAAGTATTCAAGAATTTACAGAAAATGTGAGCTACAATACTAAATGCAGTACTTTGAGTGGTATTTATTAGGAGCAGTGCTAGCTACACATCCATGCTAGTTGGCTTTAGAGGATTTAGTCCTACTAGAAGTGAGACACTCAGCCCCAGAATTGTATGAAATTATGTAGTGCCTAACTTTATCCCTATACATATCACCTTCTTCTAACTTTATCCCTATGCATATCACCTTCACTGCCACCACCATTCCCACCAACATCATATACCATCATCCACCATCTTTACCACCCCCAGTATACCAGGTCACAAACACCAATACCATCCGTGCTGTCTCTGCCATTACCACCAATATCAGAAACATCAACATCACCAATGTAACCAACACCACTGCCCTCTATACCACCACCAACATCATCAGCTCCCCATCATTGCTACCCACCACTCCACTCACTCCTACCATGATCACTAATCTCACAATCACTGCCAACATCACTACACACTTGGAGATACCAAACAATGTGGACTTCTGAAATGGAACTGTTATGGTAACTTTTTCATTTCTGGGACAAAGTACCCCACACTCAAAGTTAAAGGAGGAAAGGTTTATTTTAGCTCACAGTTTGCACAGGTTTCAGTCCATAGGCAGGGTGTCATGGCAGAAGGGCATAGCAGAGGAGAAACAGTCCATGGCCTGGCACCCAGTAAGCTTTCTTTTCCTTTTTTATTAGATTCAGGTTTATTAGATTCAGGTTGGTGTCACCCACACCCAGGGCCTATGTTAAACCATTCTCCATATGCAGACCCATGCTAAACTAATCAGTGGATTAATTCAGTCATCATACCGATAATCTAGTACCATACACTCATGATCTAGTCACTTCTCATAACTCTCCACCTGTGTGTGAGACCTGGGGGGACATCTAGATATAAGTCATGGTGGAAATTTAATAGAATTAGTAAATAGAACAGGTTAGCATGAAACTTAATATTTGTACAGAACTTTTTCTTTTGATGAGAACATTCACAAATATTTTATTATTGAAACCTTGCAATGGCCTTAATAGATGAGACAAATGCTAGTGCATCCTTGTGTTTACTTTTCTTTTGAGACTTTTTTGTACAGTAAAATACAAAAGGTAACAAAACACCCACAAACTTGCCACCCAGAACTAATGAGTGTTAATATTTTGTCATCTACACCTCAAAATTGTTTAAAAATAAAAAAAGAACACTCCACAGATAAGATGGAATGCCCACTGGACCCCTCCCTATTCCATTTCCTACCCTCCATTCCGAGAAGTAATCGCTCACTTTACAACTTTAAATAGTATATTTTTATAATTTTACCATGTACATTAATGGCATATACATGTACACACACATTTTTCCATCAGTTACACAGAACACTGCTTTCTGTGTATTTTTAAGGAGTTATAAGTGTTTTTAGGGAGTTATCACACTAGGAAATTCTGCAACTATTTTCATTGTTCAATATGTTTTGATGTCATTTCATGCTGCTGGGCGTCTCCAACTGCAGTAAAGTATTCCACATGTAAGTAGCTACATTATGTTTACTTGGTCCTCTGTTGAAGGGCATTTGGGTTATATTCAACATCAGTACACTCAGTGCTGCCATGAATGTCATTACACGCATCTCTTACTACCATGGTTAATTACACATGAGGAAATCAAGGCTCTGCCGGGAGAGATCACTTGATTGCTCATCCTCATACAGCCCCTAGGTGGCACAGTTAGGATTTATCATGGCTGGCTATTGGGAGCCCAGACAAGAGTCCCGATTGTCTGTCTTAAGAGTATGGCAAGAAAATAAAAAACAGAGACAACTATAGTATTGCATCAATGGCTGGGAAGTCAGTGTCTCAGGATGGGTCCTCCTCCACTCCCAAGGCAGCCATTATTTATTAGGTGTATACAGAGGTAGGTGGAGCTGGCAAAGGATTACAATTTAGCAGAAGACTCAGGCTTAAGAGGGTGTAGGTGATTATATGCCAAAAAGGATCTTGCCCTTGGGTATAATCCTGGGATGACTCAAGGGGGTGTAGATAATCATATGGTAAGAAGAGTCGGTCGGTGGGAAATCTCAACTAGGAAGTATTGATAATCCCAAGCTTCTATTTTATCATCTCTTAGGGAAGTATGCAAAATTAGCCATTGTGAATTAGTGGTCCCCAATAACTGGCCTTCTCTGCAGTCCAGATATCTTTTCTGTATATTCATGCAGGTGTCGGGGTATTGATTGCTCACCAAATAGACAAGAAAAAAGTACTTCTCTTAAACTATGAAATACCTAGTCTTGACAAAGTAATGGTTCTGCACAGAATTTAATTTGATTTTTTAAAAAGCAGCATAAGTTGGAAGTGGTGTGGTCATTGTCCAGTATCACTTGTTATGGGCTGAACTGTGTTTCCACCCAAATTCCCATGTTGAGATGCAAGGACCTGAGAGAAAACAGCCCTCTCCAAGTCACAGAAAGGACTCAGAGGAACCATCTCTGTGGATACCCTGGACCAGGCTTCTAGGCTCCAATCTGTGTGGGAATTCATTTTTGTCATGCAAGCTGTCCCATCTGTTTGCACTTGGTTATGACAACCTGGGGATAGAGAGGAGCTTGGTAGTAGCAAGGCACAGCCCTCCAGGGTCTACCATGGCTCGGGGTAAATAGCCAATGACCACCATCACCCCTTCTCTGATGACAGACTCCTAGAGCACCAACTCTTGTTTCCACCTTGGTACTTGGAAGTTGTCCTTGGTAAGAGTCTTAGTATTTTTAGAAGTTGAAATGTCCATGCCTTTCAATCTTATAGACCAATCAGTGAGCTCTGGTGGGTAGTCTATAGGATCTGACCTACCATTTCCTATGGTAATAATGTGCTTTGCAGTCCAGCACTCTAGCTAGCCAGTGGGTCCCTGTCATTGTGGTATTTTAATGTTTGCCAGCAAGAGCCACAGAATTAGGAGAAGAACACATTTCCAACCCATTCTGAGCAAAAGTTCCCTTCTCAGTGCCCCCATAGTTAATGAATGGAATCAACAGCTCTAGTCAGCTCCTGTCCCTGGTTGAGACTTTCTTTGTTAGAAATTTTCATCAGAAATGCATGGAAGTGTTCTTCATTTATTTTGCAAATGAGCAAATATCTTTCTTCATTTACTAGGCATATAGCTTTGTAAAAAGTTTATTAAATTTTCTGTTCCTTAATTTCCCCAATCTGTGACATAGGAATAGTTGTATCACAGAGCTGTTGTGAGTGTTAACTGAAATGCTACACAGAAAGCACTTAGAATTCTGCCTGGCACATAGTAAGAACAAAGAAGTTTCTCTTGTAGTTATCAGAACTGGTGCTATAGCAAATACCTATCAGGAAAGATAGGGTTAAGACATATACATTCTCCTATCTTCTCTTACCCCTTTCTTCTTACTTTCTATTTGCTGTTTCACTGTTTCAATTATTAGAATTTATAAAATGTATTGTAGCTAAATTTTCCACGGTTGCCTGGACTCAGTTGTATATTTAATAGGTAAAATGCTGTCTACCACCTATGCTTCTTGCGGTGGCTTCTTGCTCTCCCTGGCATGATAGAGCTTATTCAAGAATAGCTCATGGGACCCCATCACCTGGTTTCCTGCCAGTTCGAGAATGGCCACCTGCCTCTCTGTTTTGGCCTAGTACAAGCCAACCTCCTTGTAGACCGCATTCCACCACCTTCTCCCAGGCTCTGTCATGGGCAGGTTTGTGATCCCAAGAAATCTTTCTCTGATAAATAACTTGCTTTTTGCCTTCTTTTGTTCTTGAATAATTTTATCATTTTATTACCTCTCTCTGCACAGTTCTGTGCTACTGATTCTGTTTCTGTTTTTCTGAAATGCAAGACACCCTTTTAAATTGAGGTTTACATCTTTAGTTTTATGAAAACTTTCTTTTCTGTTAAAGATCATCAGTTCTATTTTCTTCAGGACACCAAATGTCTGTGTGCTGAATACCCTTTGTTGTACAAGTCTCTTAGGCTGTCCTTTGTGGGTTCAGCTCTTCATATGTGCTGTTTTACTTTGAGCAGTTTCCTGAGGCCCTTGCTGTGACTTCAGCAGGCCAGCTTCTTTTATGGCTTCTCCAACCTGTCATTTCTGGGGTGAGTTCTTGCCTTTTCCACACAGCTCCTGAGATTTGACAGCTCCTTTTCATCTCTTTCACTGTATTTGAACTGTTTCTTCCACTCCATGTGTCCCTTTTCTGAAGTTTTGTTGCTTTTTTCCTTTTTTAAGAACATGGAAAATGAGTGCTTACACAGTTCGGCTCTCTGGGTAACTTTCCTGAAGAGAATTGTCTCACTGAGTTCCAGAACAATTTCCACATGATAATAGGAAGTGTGAAAGTAGTGACCCGAAGAAGCTGCACATGAAACCTATTTCTCCTCTGGCCAAATGTTAGGCTGAGAAATGCAAACCTGAGGAAGAGAAATAGCATCAAACTGTGTTGGAATCTCCAGAATTACAATGGCTCAGTAGTTCTGAGGACATGGAAAAGCTCATGTTCTAGAACTAAAGTGAAAGATGGCTGCTTTCCACACAACCCAAAAGTACCGGTGTGCAGACCCATGCTAGGGTCAGCATGGTATTTCACTGCTACCAGGGCTGGAAAAACAGTCCCCCCCCCAAAAAATACCCATGCTAGCATACCATGCTAGGGTCAGCATGGTATTTCACTGCTACCAGGGCTGGAAAAACAGTCCCCCCCCCCTCTACTTGCTCCACAACCTGTCATTCAGCTGTGTTGGACTTGGCTTCATGTAAGTTTGGCCAACAAAGTTCTACCTGCATTCTTACAATTTTCGTAAAGAAATGTAGTTCTGCTCCAGCTAGTGTCTGAGCAACTCCGCACCTGTGCATCCTGGCTTCTGGTGCTCCAGGCGTGACCGTCTTGCAACACACACAGTTAAGGATGCTCGCACTGTCATTGTGAGGTCAGCATGGGGAGTGGAGGGTTGTGCAACTGCTGAAGTGCAGAGGAAGCTAGTCAAGGTGAGATGTCCACAGCAGCAGTCATCCCTGTAGGACAGACCCAGAACCAATGGCCAATGGGCTTCAATTCACCACATTTTCCCCCATGAAGCTGAACCTCTGGCAAAGAGGAAGTTAGGCTGCTAGGCTCCCTGTCTCATCCCACGTAAGATTAAAGCCTGAAATCCAACTTTGTGAGCCTAGCAGATCCAATGCTCTTGTTCACAGTGTCCCCCAGCTGTGGTTCAGGACAAGGACTTGGATCTGTGGAGAACTGACCAGGTCCCTGGGCCAGGAAGGAGGCAACCCTGGCCTCTGGAAGCTCAGTGAAGGTGACCTGGGGTCACAGCGCCTGGGTCAGGAGCATTTCCTGCTGGCCCAGCACAAATTCCTGATCACAATAAACTGCTGAGCTAGGACTGTCCATACCCTTGGGAGAAAACCAACAGTTTTAAATGTCTCATAGTGAGGAGAAAGACTCTGGTAAAAGATCTATTTGAATGTCTCTAATTCCTGCCCATTCCTGCCGGAGTGCTGCTGAGAAGTCCCAGTTTAATCTCATTTGCAGGGTTAGTTCTTCCTCTCTGGAGCCTTTGGAATTTTCTTTTCACCTTGGGTATTCTTACACATCATTATAATGTGTCTGTGTGGAGTTTTACCTTGTCCATTCTCAATTCTGTTAGTCACTCTGTGATTCCTTTCCATCTGAGATCTTTCACTTTTTTTTTTTAATTCTGAGGAATTTATTTTCATTATTTCTTCAAGTATCTCCTCCTTTCCTCCTGGCCTCTCTTGCTTCTTCTGCTCCCCCTCTCTCCCTCCAGGCCACTTATCATCTGTCTCCTGCACTGCCACCCCTGCTTCCTGCACTCAGCTTTTCTGGTGCCTTTTTCTTCTTCCTCTCTGCTGCCTTGGGAAGGTTTCTCACAGTCCCCCTCCTCTACTACACACACACACACACCCTCCATGTCCCACGCTGCCTTTTGTTGTACCCCAAAAAACTAGATGACATCCAAAAGGGAGGTTGAAAATAGTGCTTTTATTGTTTTAGCTGGCACCAGTGACACAGACGCGATGGAGTTTGCAGTCTGTGCCATTAGGTTACATTGGTAAGGGGTTTATAAAGGAAAAAACCGCAAAGTATGAGTGGGGAGGGGTAAGGGTGTAGGGGCTCTGTTCTCTCATTAGGTTCTTAGGGCAAACCTTAACAGAGGCAGCTGGATTTATAGGAAATTATAATTGGTGATGAGCCGATAACAGGAAACTTTACAACGCGTGGTTAATTTATGGGTATCTTATAGAGTACAAAGGCTACAACTTTAAAGCCTGATGGTGGGCAATTCCTGCAAATTTACAGAGTACAGAGGTCACAGCTGCACAGGATAGGGAGTCTGACCAGGCATCTGGAATTTTAGGAGGATCAAAGGTTGGAATCTAGGATAATAGCATTGGCGCATACAGAACAGATGACAACGCTCAGGTTAGAGTACAACACCTTTCTATCTTCCAGGCAGTCTTCATTTCTACTTTTATATTTTGCATATGTAACATTTCCACTTGGTTCTTTCTTACAACTTTTTGTTACAGCAAAGCATTATTAGTCCTCTCCTTTAGTGTATTTTATCACGTGACCTGCTCACGTGACAGTTCATTGCCTTCTCTGTGGCAGCTGCTGGGCCCCGTCTGTGGCTGGGAGTCATGAGCCAGCAAGTCTGGCAATGGCTATGGAGACGGTAAGGACCAGGCCCTGCTGGTGTCTCCGGAGAGTGAAAGGATGGGAAGCCCCAGGACACAGAATCACAGTGGGTGAGCTGCGTTCACTAATGGTATTTGACAGCTTTCTCCAAAATTCACTTGACACTTGAAAGAACCAAGCTGGAATGAAAGTGGTCTTCATCCTAACCCTGTCTCAGGTGTGACGGAATGGGACTGCAGCAACACCCCAGGTGTGGAACTGCTCACAGCTGCTGTGAGCTTGTGAGTGGCCCAGCTGCTGCCACTGATTTGGGGTGACAGGGAGACTGGGCACCCCAGAGCACAAGGGCTCTCCTTGAGGTCCTTCCTCAGTTCTCCTCAGTTCTCTCCTCTGAGTCCCTCTTCAGAACCCCTCACCCTGTGTCAGTTTCCCCAGCCAGGTGTTGAGTTCCTGGGGCACAGGCTGCTCCCCAAAGGGTGGCTGCAGTTTCTCCATCTTGAAGTAGATGATGCTCACTGGTCAGGTGCCGCCCTGAGGAGGACGGGAACGTCACACACGCACCTCCACAAAGGCCCCTCCCTGCTACCCGCCCACAGAGCGGCTCAGAGCCCGGTCCTGAGTGAGGCTGCAAGTGGAGACTCGGGGCTGGCTTCCCAGTAGAGCTCCAGGCTGTAGGTCTGAGGACTGGATGGTTGCCTTGTGTGCAGGTGAGAATACAGCAATTTCAATTACTATGCCAACTGCTTGAAATGTAACTTCCTAAGTTAAAAGAATGCTTTCAAATCTTTCACAATTAAAAATGCAACTCAAATATATTCTCTTCTTGCAGGCTGACTGTAAAGGGATCCAGATTATAATTGAGAGGTTGCTTAGTGATCCTGGGGCAAAGCATGATCTTTCCTCCTCTTGACCACACAAGTCACCAGCCATCCAGGCCTTGGCCTTCTGCAGTGGACACGGTTACCAAGAAAGAGGATTCTCATTGTGAATCCACTTCCCAGAGAAAGTAACACACTGGATTGGCCTTTGCTATAGCGAGCAGCGGCAGCTTCATTTTCTATGAACAGCAAGACAGCCTCCAGCAACTCGCCTTTATACAAACTGCAAACTGCAAACATAGCAGTTTGTAACTATATTCTACTAAGGTGTGACTCAAGGAAATGATGTCTAACTTTAAAAAATTAATTACAGTCAAAGACACATTGCCTTCGATGCCCCTCAAGCTCCGCCCCTAGCGGAAACACACATCTCCTTGGCACTTTCTGTAGCAGCTGCGTCCTCTCATGCCTTTACTGGCACTGTTGTGGCTGTCTTGATACCTGTTGGTTTGAAATACTGATTTTTTAATAGTCATTTTGACTTTGAGAAAGAGCCAGAGGTCTTAAGGCGCCAAGTCTGATGAATAAGATACAAGAGGACACGTTGTAATGCTTCCCAGTCTGCCTTCGTGGATGGCACCACTTGGAAAGGGCTTCTGGAAGTAGCAAGAACAATGGATAAGAGTGTGTGAAGCTACAGGGAGTGTTCTGAGAGGACTAACCCAATGTGTCTGACTGTAATAAGAGCTTTTTTTTTTTTTAAGTTTAAACATCCACTGTGTATTGCGATCACACCATGTATAGTTTTTAGGATTCTCATACAACCTCCAAATACACAGAAGCATCTCAGAAATACATGACCCTTGTTTGGGTTCAGCCACATTAGCCAAGCTCACATAGAGGCAACCATTTTATATTTCGTTCTGAAAGGCTTAATCATGAAAAGGTAGGCTACTCTTCCAATGAGCAGACCCCATCATCACTGTGTTCCAGGGAGGCCAGAGGAGTGCTGGACGGCAGTGCCAACGAGGATGGGTACGAGCGTCCCCCAGCCTCACCACCAGTGCGTTCGGATGTCAGACCCATCATGACTGGCTGGATACAAACGCAGAGCAGGAACTGCGTGTGCTCTACACAGGCTGAGCCTGCGCTCCTGGCAGGGATGGAAGTCCAGAGTGCACACTTCTGTCTGCTCTGAGGACCTGCTGCATGGTGAGGACCACAGTGGGGACCTTGCCTTTCCCGGTGGGTGTGCACTTGCAGTTTTATTCCACTCGCTCACCCTTTATTTCTAAGTGTCTCAGTTGCTGGGCTGTGACAGATTTTCCCAGGCTTGGTGACATAACAGAAATACACTTCCCATAGTTTGGAGGTGCAAAGTCCAAGATTTAGAGCAACACAGGGTGGGCGACTGGGTCACTCCTAGTTCCTGGCTCACAGATGGCCATGTCTTCTGTCTTCAATTGGCAGAAGGGGCAAGGTCTTCCTCTGGCCTGTTTTATGGGGATCCCATTCTGGAAGGCTTCCTTCACCTCTCTGAAGCCCCACTCCTACCTCCACCCTGTGGTAGGATTTCTACACATGACCTGAGGGAGGCCAGGGTATAAATATTCTCCCACAATCTACAACTAATTTTTCCTTTCTTCTTCCCTCTCCTTCCTTCCCATTATGAGAATGTAATAGCAGGAATATTTATAAAGGTTGAGTGGAGTTAGGAAAATAAAAAGATGAACATAAAGGCCCAAGACTATTGATAGCTGACACTATTCCCAGCCCACGCCAGGGCAAGGGATGAGCCTTTGTGCTGTCAGAGAAGATGGTGGTGCAGCTGGTCTCACTAATTACACCAGAAGTTAATGTCACTTCCCTTGCCGTGACACTTCAGCAGCCCCTTTGGAATCTGCAGGAAGACTTTTAGTTTAAACAACAAAACACTGCATCTTGGACACCCCTCCAGGCCATCTGATCCCAAAGTCTGTCCTGAGCTGAGTTCTCTCTGTCTTCCGCAGAGGACAAGTCTCCCAGGTTGTGGATTTCAGCCTGGCCCACTATCCACAGCTACTTCACAACCTGGATCAGTGTAGGTGTTTCCTGAATTCTCTTTTGAGCCATTATGGCCTCTGCTTCCCTCATTAATGAGTAAAATAAAATTTTTTACTTTGTGTTCATCTGATACCAGTATGAGCCTTGATTTTACCCTTTCATTTTGGAAAATTATCTTTAAAAATAAAAGCAGCCCTCCCTACTCCGTTATTCTGTGGAGAGCACCTGACCATGAAGTCACCAGGCCTTGGCAAGGTCCCTTACATCACAGAGCTGACAGCAGTGGTGGCACTGCCAGCAGCCAGGCAGTACCATACCCCAAGTCCTGGCTTAGGAGGTAAGTCCAACTGGCACACCCAGCTTTATCACTACTTTCCAGAGAAGCTCAGCTGTTTCCTGAAATGCATGGTATGAAGCAAACCATACTGCATCAGACATCTTCTTGCAACTTTTCTTCCTCTGAATAATCCTGAATCTCAGTGGGAGGCAGAGGTCCTCTCTAATCAGGGAGATTCTCAATCGCTTGAGCAAGCAGATGCGTCTCCATGCTTCAGCTGTCAGCAGCATTTAGGCCTCTGATTCAAATGGATTTCATGGGGGTGCTGGAGGCAGCAAAGCCTGGTTCTGCTGACCAGCAACGTGTAGCCCTGGTCCCTGTTCCATCAGAATACTGCTGAGTCTACCTCACAAATGAGGAACAGGCCCAGAGCTCACCTTGCCCAAGATGGCACATTCAGCATGCAGTAGACATGGACCCGAATCCAAAAGGGGCCCGATCTAGTACCCCTGCTCAAATGCCAGTGCTCGACACCCCTTCCCACCAAGATGCCCATACTCAAGGGGAGTGGCGCTCCCAGGGAAACTGAGGGCAGAGCTGTCTTCATCTCACCTCTGGGACAAAAATGCCTGAAACCCAGGGCTTAAAGCAAAGGTTTATTTTGGTGCACATTCTAGAAGTTGCAGTGTTCGCACAGCTGGCAGAGTGGAAGGGCCTGGCAGAAGCAAGCTGCTCCTCTCGGTGGCCGAGAAGTAGAGAGAGGGGAGACAGCAGGGAGGGATGTGCACCCTTCCTAGTCACACCTCCAAGGACCTGGCTCTGCCACCAAAGTTCTGCCTCCTGACAGTGTGTTCAGATGGCCTAACACTCCAGTGAGTATCCCACCTGTGACCCAACCCCTCCCCAAGGCCACTCCCATGACTACGTGAGGCTCTGAGCACAACTGGTACAAGCCAAACAAGAACAAAGCAGCATCCCTTCTTCTTGAATACCCTCTAAGAGATACATAAACACTCAAGAATTCTAAGCTGATATCTACAACTTTTCATTATGAATAGGAAAGAAATAATTTCTGCCATATTTTAATCTTGAAATTTTTTTTTTGTTTTTTTGGGGCAGTTTTTGGTGTCCCAGAGATTGAATTTAAGCTTGAAAGTTTTTAAAGTCACATCTCTATATCTAATGATCACATGATTTGACACCTACCATCATCCTTAAATACATGCTCACAAGTTTCCATCTTACTCTTTCCTTCTTAAATTCAGAGAAGACAAAGATTCAGCACTCAGTGCCTTGCTCTGAGCTGTGAAGGTCCTGGGTCCACTCAGTCCCTAGCACCCTGCCCCCCACAGAAAGTTTTATGCAAATCTTATCTCTTAATGACTGGGGCACGGTTTCCCTGCCAGTCTGTGATTTTATGGATGAATGATAGTTATATAAATAAAACAGCAAGTCACCAGCAATTCTTTTTTTTTTTTTCCCAGGTTGGAAAATCTTGCTCCCATGAAAAAGTGAACAGTGACAACAGGAGCTTTACAAAAGTGATGCTTTGACTGCAACCTTCTCAATGGCTGAGACATCACTTCCAGGCAGGAGGTTCCCTGGGCGTGGGGGTGGGGGTAGCGGGAAGTTAAGGTCTTCAAGAGTAGGACTGTGCCCTGCAGATCACCAAGGGGTGGATGGGGTGCACAGGGACTCAGGAGTGTCTTCCACTCTGCCCTGGACAGAGTTAACAGTCTTTTCTATCTACCCAGTGTTTAACTTTACAATGGGAGACAGGAAAGAAATACTATAAAAACACATGGAAGAAAAGCTGTGTCTAACTTCCAACCTGGTTACAGAGTGTCTTTAGGATAGTTTATTTTGCTATTACCTTTTAATTATTTTTTTTCCATAGCACAGGGGACTGAACCCTGCTCAAACCTCTTTCCCCCAATGCATTACCAAGCACCTTCCAGACAGCTTGGGTGTCAGGTCTCTTGGCAGGTGTCCTATAGAAGGCGGCACACCGTCCCTCCAGACCTCAGACAAGGAGAGTTCGTTCCCCCTCTTAGGGCAGGGAGGTGGTGCTGCATGGAGACTTGAGGGAGGCCCAGTGGGCTATGAGGCACAGGGCAGCGGTGCTCCCACGGCATGGCCTGGCAACTGACAGGAGCAGAGGGCCTTCCTGCTCCCGTCCCTATTCCTGTCTGTCTGGGAAGAGTGACTGTGCCAGCTCTGGGCCACACCTGCTAGCCACACTTGCTGTCCCTGTGTCTGCACACCCCGTGCTCCCCTTGGGGATCCAAGCTCCTCTGGAAGCAGGAAGAAGCCACACCCCTGCAGGTGTTCACAGGTGTCTTTATTGGCCAGGCCCCACCTGAGAGACGCAGGGCCGGCCAAGGTATAGTCCTCACCTGGGTCCTGCCTGTGTGGCTGACATTGCTATGCTTGGGGTAGGTGGATGCTCATGGCTGCTTCAGGGCCTGGCTTCCTCAGTGCAGTATTGCACGAGGAAAGGCCAGAGGGGAGAGCTCCACTGCTCTTCAGAGGACCAAGGCACCATGGAGCAGAAGCCAACCCCTAAGTGATGCTGGAGGCCCCAGGAGGGCCCCAGAGTCACACCCACTGCCCTCCCATGGTGTGACCCCTGCCTGACTGTAAAGGTCCTTCCAGTCAGTACTGGACAGAGAATGCACCCAATGCCAGGAGACCACTGGGTTCCATAGGCTCTCAGTGGGGTGCAAGGATGTGGTGTGCAGGAGCCTCGTACCCAGGAGCTGCTCCAGCCTGAGGCCTCGGCTAGGAGTGGACTGCATGGTGAGCAGGCCGTTTCTCTGTGAAGAAGCTCTTCAGCAGCAGCACCTGGCTGAAGCTCACCACGAACAGGGCGATCGTCTCACCGATGGACCAGTAAGACACTCGGCTGTTGAGGTCTTCAGCTCGGGCTCGGTCCTGTGCCTCCCGGAGCCGGTAGTGAGTCTGGGAGTCGATGACTGTCTTCAGAGCCTCGTGGATGGTCACACAGGCAGACTCCATCTGAGCGGAAGACATGAGCAGTCACAGTGCTGGCTGAGACATGGAGGTATGCCAGCCTACAGCCCACTGTTATGGACATCGGGGAAGCCCCGGGAGTGCTAATGTGGTGTCTGTGCAAAGGGTCTAGCAATCTTGTTTACCATAAGGAGAAAGTGCACCTGAGGCCCAGAAAGGGCAAGTGACTTGCCGGTGACACCATCAGTAGGTAACAGGGTCAGGACCTGACTGGGCTGTGTCCTGAGCCCATGATGGTGAGTACTGCCTTCTTTTTTATTTAATCTTTGTGAAGCACACACAGGTCATTGCCCTTGTTACCAAGCAATGCTAGCTATGCACCCGATGCACTGATGGGGAAACTGAGGCTGGAACTGGTCACATAAATGGCCGGGGTACAGAGCAGCAGAACAAACCAGACCTCAAGCATTGAGACTCTGCCTCTCCCACCCCTGTTGTGTAATGGATGCCTATGGTTTTACACATTAACACAGACTAGAAAGGAGTCCTCTTCTCATGTCACAAACACATGAAGACACAGGTACACACACACACCTGTGCTCACACCCTACCTCTTGTTCCCGTTAAAATACTGTGTGGAAAGGCAGACTCTGAAAACACCAACCAGTGCTCCAGGAGCCCCATTCCACATCCAGAAACCCCAAGGCCTCTGCTCACACGAAGAAGCTTCCTCCAGCCTGCCAGGGAAGTGACCACCTGTGGGGTCAGCAACCTCCCTGTGAGCACGAAGCAGCTGCTCCCCAGAGCCTCAGCGCAGAGCTCCGCCTGGCCTCATGGGACCCCAGGCAGGGTGTACCCAGACGTCCACTGCCCAGAACTATGGGAGATGAGTGGGACTGCAGCCAACTGCATGTGTGGGGTAGGGAATCACTCAGTAGCAGACAGTGAGGACACCATGGCCCTGCAACCTCGGAACCTGCCAGGCATGCAATCATTCCCAGCCATGACGCCAGACTGCAGACTGCAGACGTTACTACGCACCCACAGTACCTCAGACCCAGTCTCAAAGGCAACCTGCTTACATTGTACTGTGTGAGAAGCTGCAAAACCTGTTTCTCGCCATGGTGACTATCAGGGAGACACAGTCCTAAGACAGGTCCGCCCTTTCTCAAGTTGCTGGCACTCTTTCCTCTGGCCCTGCAGGAGCTGCCCTGCTAGCCCCTGTGCTACCAAAGCTAGGGCTTCTTCTGTGGCTAGTGGCTACCCTTCTGCTGACCTGTGGCTGGGGGGAGGGGGCAATGTCACCTGGATAGAAAAGCGACATGATCTGAACTGAGAGGTGGATGGTGCACCAGCAAAACCCAGTGAGAAGGAGCCCAGGTGCACTCTGATGTGACCTCCAAGGGTACTTGTATCTTGCTTCTCAGTGGCTTCTTGTGTGTCATAGAGTGCCCACCATATACTACACATGACCCTCTCGGGTCTCACACTGAGACAGGAACAGATGATCCCGAAGGGCTCCTGACACAGGGCTGGTTACAAATATCAACCTCCAGGTAGGGTCCTTCAGTGCAGACCAGCCTGATAGCGAGCTTGCCGCCTGTTCCCTTGCTAACACTGCCGGGACCTACCACAGCACATCACCGTCACAGAGACAGAGTAGGGCCTGAGCAGGGAAGGAACTAAGAAGAGGCCGCACCGTGGGGTCATGCTATGGAAACGTGCATCCAGGGTGAGTCAAGGGGAGGTGCGTCAGAGCCCCAAGGACCAAGGTACGACCTGGACACAGGTGCAAGGCAAGGCAAACTCACTCCAGACATACACCACCCAGAGATCCTGAGAGACCAGCACAGAGGGCGGGGCTGGGGCTGCAGAGAAATGAGGCTACAGGAGTTTCCAACCAGGCTCAGGTCCACTCATTCATTCAAACCTCATTAAATGCCCGTTTGTCTTCCAGGCACTTTCAGGTGTGAGGTTCTGGGAACCCAGACTCAGTGAGACAGTCATTCACAGAAAAAAGGAAAAGCAGACTCACCTGAGGGCTGTGCAGAGCTGCAGGAACCCCCAGGAGAAAGTAGTTGATCCTACCAGAGGGGAAGAGAACCACATGCAGGAAGCTCAAGTTGCAGCCTAACAGAGGTGAGGGAGGCACCCCAGGTCTCAGAAGTGCCAGCAGCACAGGCCTGGAAATCACCAGGTCACCTCAGTCCTGCCAGAGACGAGGTCCCACTTTCGGGTACCACATCAGGGAGGAGCGGATATGGGGTGCTGAGGTCAGGGGAGTTGACAACAAAGGAGGCCTCCTGCCACTCGTGGGAGGGATAAACGTATGTGTGAGCATGGCTGTGTGTATATATGCATATGTATATAAACATGTATGTATACACAGACACACACACACATACATACGCATTTTATTTCTACAATCCCAGAGCCTCTGTTTATAAATACTAGGAGAGCGCTCGCTTTGTTTCCAGGCTGGAAACCCACTCTCCAAGCTTCCTTCTGTCACAGAGCTGCAAGTGCGCACTGGACTCACCTGAGCAGCAGGTCCAGAGATGCGGGCCCTGGCTGGGATGCAGCAGTGCTGGTCCATGACTTCTCAGCCCTGCTTCCCTGGAGACCTCTGGGGAACACCCCATCCACACCCTAAGACACCCTGAAGCAGCAGTTCACTGCAGGGGTCACAGATGCCCTAACCACAAATGCCTGCTATCTCCTCATCTGCTGGGATCCCATCAGCATGAGTCGGAAAGAAGCCTCTTCCCCTCGTTAGCACAAAACTGTCAGGCAGACTCCCCAACCTGCTTCAAGGACTATGGAGACAGCAGTCACTGGCTAAAAGGGGAAGCATGGCCAGCTGACCAAAACAAAGGTCACCATCTTCCTGCCCTGTGACTGACACAGTCCCAGCAGCTCCACAAATGACTCTTCCAGGAAGCCTGTCTGGCTCTCCTGCAAACACAGATCAGACTTCCTGAGACCCCACACTCCTTAAGCTCCACTCTGGCAACAGTGCTGCAAGCGAACTGGCCAGCAAGGCCACCTCCCCACACTGCACTAGGCAGGTGGCATGAAGGCCTGCAAGGCAGCAGAAATACCTCTCCTGAGGCTGGGCAGGAGTAGGGAAATGCTGCAGAAGATGCAACAGGGAAGCCCCTGAGCCAGTCGGCAAGAGAGTCAGACCCTAAGGCTCGGACTCCAGGAGAGAATACCCCATGGACCTCACTCATCACACCCTCTTCGCCTAGCCCAGCTAGCGCAAGTTCAAGAAGACTCTGTCTTCAACCTGGACTAGTAGCACCTTCCAAGTGCAGGCTGCAGAGGACCTCTCATGCAGCCCCTGCCCTCAACTGGATACTTTTGGCCAGCCAGTCCCACTAGCCCTCTGCAGTCACCTGCCACCAGGGATGACAGTCTCACAAGTGGCCAATGTAGAGGGAGAAGGGTCTCTCTATATGTCTTAACTTCAGGGAAGAAGGAAGACCCAAGGACATCCCAGGCCACAGAGGAGTAGGACTCATGGCCATCCTGGAGGGCAGCCAGACCTGAACCGGCCTCCAGGGCCTCCAATCACCCTGGCCTTGGCTCTGGAACAAACACAGCTAGGGACAGTTAATCCTGTCCCACAGGTTCCTCAGGGCCCTGTCACTCAACCAACACCTGGTGAATTGTTTTCAGCACCACACCTTCTGCACAGGGTGGATCCAAAGTAAATTCCAGGACACCAGCCCTCAGGAAGCTTGGGCTTGAAGACAGGGAGGAAGGAGGGGTTGATGAAAAGTAGGAGGCAAGATGATGAAGGCGGCAGGGTCAGGTCCTGACAGAGCCCAGAGCAGGCAGGAACAGAGGTGGCTGTCTGAGCTCCAGCAATGTCCACAGTGCACCACAGTGTGGAGCCATTGCTGAGAGGCCAATGCCACCTGGGACTGTTTCACCTCCCCAAAGGGACCGAGAAGTGACACATGTGACTACTTGGAGGACTTTCTTGTGCTCTCCTCCTTTTTGTGGCTACAGACAGAGAACTCTGAAGCTTCAGGAGGGCAGAAAGATTAGGTAAGAGTCATGCCATGTTGAAAAGCCCCCACCAGCCTTCCTAGGTTATCAGGAGCAAGGAAAACCTTCTACTGTTAATGCACTGATGCTGGGCTGTGCCACAGCAGCTGTGTTGCCCTCACACGATAGACTCCAGCTTCAGTCTCTGTGGCAGGCATGCCACACAAGCAGAGGCACAGGACTTGAGGACTCTGAAAGAGGTATGAAAGACAGACTGACGGGAATGATGCAGAGGGAAGCTGGATGCTCAGGAGATGGGAAGAACAAGGTCCTTTAGAGCTGGACATGTGGCCCTGTCATTAAGGATTAGCATTTCACTCACCTGGGTGAGAGCTGTGACCTTGTTTCCCATGTCTGGGAGAATGGGGGGCTCATCGCCAACCTGGAAGTCAAAGTAGACGGTCTTGTGCGAGAAGGTGGAGAACTCATTGCTGAAGCAAAACTGGTAAACACCCTTGACCTCAGTGCGGTAGGTAAAACTGTCATACTGTTTCTTGGTTTCCCTGTAGATGATGTTGCCCAAGGGGTCCTCCACGTAGCAGTCAACGTCATAGTGGCCTCCAGTGATGACCTGACACACAAACAGCAAACTGTCATCAAGGGATAACCAACACTTACGCACGCTGCCTATGCGCTGAGATCAGATCCCACAGACTCCTATCACTTAGTCCTTGCCACACTGCTTCCAAGTGGCAGAGCTGAGATTCGAGTCCATGCCTGCCTCCTCCAAAGGTTTTTCTTTGCAGGAATACAGTCAGCCTGATTCTTCCCATTCTATTGAAAAGGAAACTAAGTTCCTCCCATTCTAATTGAAAAGGAAACTAAGTTCCTACAGTTACATAGAACACAGCAGAGCTGAAATTTGACCTGCAAGTTACTGGCTCCACCTCTCAAATATCAAATCATCACACACCACACATCACACATCACATCTGCAGCAGAAACAAACACACCCCAGGATGAGTGCTCTCCCTAAGAAAGGGCAACACGGCTCCGAAACCAGGAGGAAGGCAGAGTCAGTGAACAGTCCCTGGGCTTCGTCATTTGTTAACAGTTGACCCTGGGCAAGTCACTCACAGGACAGGCAATGGACACCAGCAGGGCCAGTGGACCTCACTTGACTGTGGTGAAGTGTTATATCTAAGTGCTCAACAGAGTCTGACACACAGCAGGAACCAGCCAATTACTGGACAACCTTGGGCAACACACATCCCTGAGGACAACAGTGGAGAGGTGGTTTCAGCCTCGAGCCACCAGGGCAAGAACAGGTAGAGCACAAGCTGCACCTGCTGCCCACTCCGGTGAGACAGGTGACCCAGGCCAGGGTCACTTTTTGCCTTCTGAATGGGTCCAGTAACTGACTGAATGCAAGATCAAGGCAAATACAGGTGGACACTTCACAGAATCAGCCAGTGGCCAGGGTGGGAGAAACCTCGGGAATCATGAGTTTAAACTCTCCTTCACACAAGGCAAGACCCGCAGAGGCCACACTGCACAGGTGCTGTTCTCATTTTGGTGGCTGAGTCAGCAGGTACTTCTCCACCTTCACCCTTGGGGCTGGTGCGGAACCCAAGGCTGTCCTCCATCTGCTTCCAAACTAAAAATGTCTCTCTGTCTAGGCAAGTAAGATATGTTCAGCAAGCTCTGTGTGAAGCAGTGAGAGTCCAGCGGATGGGTGGACCTCTTCTGACAGATTTCTGCCCCGGCAGAGACCAAGTGACCATGCTGACCCCTCAAGAGCCATACAACGACCACTTTCCTGTTATTGTGCTTAGGTTGCCTGTTATCACTGGCACATACACAAATGTCGAAGCGGTCAGGCCGGTGACACTCCTGAAGTTGTCTGCGAGCACTGGCCCCCTTGGGGCACCGAGCGCCCCACCCAGCTGCCCCTACCCCTCATCCCCGAAGGCTGCCAGCAGCTGCCCTTCTCCCCTGAGACCCTGGTCCTCCCTGTGACCCCGGCTCCGCCCACAAGGTCCTCCAGGACCTGACCAGCAGCAGGACCCTGACAGCTGTAGGAGGCCGGCCAAGCGCCGGCTCAGCTAGCGCCCAGGGAACCCGCGTCCTCTCCTGGGCCAGAGGGTCACGCCGGGTCACCCGCCTGCACCTGATAGTCGAGCGACAGCCGCACGCCCTGCTCCACCTCCTCGTGGAAGCACTGCCGCGCGCTGTCCGGCAGCTCGAAAGTGAGCTCGGCGCCCTGCAGCCGCTCAGCGCGCAGCAGCAGGAGCAGGAGCAGGAGCAGCGCGGCAGCGGGGCGAGGGGCGCGGCCCATGATGCTCAGCTGGGTCCGCAAGGCTGCCGCCAGGACCCGAAGAACGTGCGGGAAGACGTGGCACTGCAGCGAAGCTTCCGGGAGGGCGGGCGCCAGTGCGCAGGCGCGCGGGGCGGGCCCGCGACAACTGCGCGCGTGCGTGGTCGCTGCATGGGGGCGAGGCCACGAGGTGTGGGTGGGTGGAGTTAAAACTACCAAGACCTGGGCCGCTGGGCTCATGCACAGCTCACCTCTTCCTAAGGGGCTCTTGGCGGGATGGTCCGCTCTGCGGGCTGTGCTGTCACGGGGTGGCACGCCCAACCCTCTTCTGCGCCTCTCTGGAACTCAGACTGCTCGTCCTCCGGGCCTAACGTGCTTTGCAGCTAGAGTAAGGGAACGCGAGGACCAGTTAATGCCTTCTGCCTTTCTACTTCCACTCCTCTTCCTCCCTTCCTGTCCTCCTCCTTCCTATTCTTCCTTACTTATTTCTTCTTTGCTAGAGATTGAACCCAGGGCCTTGCACTGAGTTACATCCCCAGCCAGCACTCCACCCACCCTCACCCCCACCCCCACCTTTTTTATTTTCCATTTTGAGGCAGGGTCTCGTAAGTCACTAAGTAGCTCAGGATGAACGTGGACTTGTGACCCTTCTGCCCCAGCCTCTCAGAGTGCTGGGATGACCGACCAGCACCTGGAGGTCTGGGTAACACTTTTTTTATCCCCACCCCTTTCCCAAGGCAACAGTGTTCTGGGTGTGACAGGTAGGGTAACAGTAAGACCCTATGTTGTGCCTGCTCTGAGGAAATAGCAAGCTCAGTGGTCGCATGGAAATGTGAATAAAGGCAGACGCCTCAAATTATTTCGGCAGTCAGGACTGGTTGAAATTCTTTTTTGATAAAACTCAAGTTTTTTCTCTTTCACTTCCCCAAAGCACTGAAAAACTGGTTTACCATCTTTCCATGAATACTGACTTAAGATTTCTCAGTATAGTTGTAACCACAGGGCTGTCTGTGTTTTTCTTCCAAATTCATTTTTATTCAAGAAGAAGAAGAAAAACTACAACAAAATTTCAAAACATGTCTATCAGGGGCAACAGTGGTACATACATTGTGCACTGTCATCCCCAAATCATTCACCCAGAGCACAAGACATCTGCATTCAATTGTCTGAACAATACCAGCATGAATCTTGCTTTTAAGCAAACTCAAAGCAATCAGTAGTATAGCTATCTTAACTTTTAATATACACACACATACATATACATGTTTTGTCTTTCAGCTTGTCACACTAATGCAACAATGTGATGTTTACAGGTGTGTCTTAATTATTTCATGAGTATGTTCTCAAATTGCGTCCATTTACTTATAAAAGTATCCAGTTTATTTTTCTTTGTAGCTGAGTAGTACTCCATTGTATAAAAAATATCACATCTTTTTTATCCATACCTCAGTAGATGGGGTTGTTTATAAGAACTGGCTGTTATAAACTGTGCTGCTATAAACATGGAACTGTGTTTTTATAATCACTACAATCCTAGAAACAAAAAGGAAAGACATACTGTGGAATTGCTACTCATTGAAGAGTTTTTCTCAGAAGGTTATTAGATGCAGTTGATTTCAGCAAAGACATGTCCTGCCCATATATCCCTTGTGTGGATAAGACTGAAGTGCTTGACAGCAGGAGCATTTGTCCCTGGATTCAGGACTACTGGATGTGAAAGCAGCCTGTAGTCTGCAAAACAGCACATGCACATAATACAGTTGTCACTGAATCTTCTTGCACCTTGATTTTGGTGAAGGCAGAGGTGCACCCCTTTGTGTGTATATGTGCGCACACATGTAATCCTGACGGCTTTACCAGCAAGATAGATATACAAGAAAAACCTGTGAATACACAATAAAGGCATATTTGTACCCAAACTCAAACTTATTTTAGATAATATAAAACGAGAGAACATGCTCCAGATTATTCTAGGAGGCTGGTTGAACTTTTTATCAAAACTAGATTGTGTTAGTAGCTTTACATCACTGTGACAAAATATTTGAGCCAATCAACTGAAAAGGAGGAAACGTTTCTTTTTGTCTCGTGATTTTAGAGATGTCAGCTCATGGTTTGTTGGCTCCATTGCTCCTGGCTTGTAATGAGACAACACATCCTAGCAGGGACCATGTGGTGGCACAAAACTACTTACCTTATGGCAGCCAGGAAGCAGAGAAATGGAGAAAGTCCCAGCATCCCTTTCAAGGGCAAGTCTGCAATGACACAAGCTCTTCCCACTCTGCTCCCTCACCTCCCCCAGTGCTGCACCTTGGGACCAAACCCTCAACACATGAGCCTTTCCAAGTCACTCAAGATTTGAAAAAAAAAATATATATATGTATTATGAACCAATCTGTTTTGTATATACAATATAAAAATTATAATCAAAATTTGTCTTGCATTTCCATTCATGCATTTAGCTGTATGCTATGAAATAAAGATCCTGTTTTTTTTGTTTCATATAGAAAACAAACACCATTGATTGATATAAATTCCACCTTCATCACACATAAATTTTCCATGGATGTAAGGTTCTGTTCTGTTTTCCTGAGTCAGTTTATCTTGTACATTTTATCATACTGTTTCAATTGTTATCATTTTAAAATCTTGTATCATAATCTTTTTAGTATTCTTTAAAGTTGTATTAGCTATATTTAGTTCTCACTATTCTACATGAATTATGGAATCATTTTGTCATTTTTAATAAAAAATCCTGTTGGTATTTTCATTGTAATCATATTAAAGAAAACATGGCTTTTGCTACATACCAGCAATATCTGATGGTGTAGGAAAAATATCATATTCACAGTTCCAACAAAATTATAACTACCCACTAATGGAATAAAAAAGAGATATATCTTTATGAATAGAACCAAACATTTGAATGAGGAACAAAGATAATGAACATTTGAATTTGTAGAGAAACAATCTGTGTTTCTTTTTTTTTCCATTTTATTTTAAAGAGAATAAGACAGAAGAGGTCAGTACAGAGCAGATCAGAACTGGACAACATAAGCAAAACAATACTTAACATTAAGACAACTAGACATTCACAATATTTCTTTCTCTGCTATAGTTGAGCATAGTTTCAAATACAATAATATCAAACATAACAAAAAAGTATAAAACCATTCAAAGAGTGAAAGAATTACAGGGCATTCTGAATCGAATAACAGAGAATGATCAATGGGTACTATAATATATCATTTTTGATAAAAAAATTTTGTTTATACTATCACACATATTCAAATCCCAATAAGACACAATGTGATAGAGAGAACCAATGGTAGCAGAAGAATAGAAGCCTGGTAGGACTTCTAAGAAGGATGATATTAAATCAGCAATAGCTGTCATAATGTTTTGTTTTCTTCAAAACAGCTGTTCGTACCATCACGCATGATACAGTCAAACAAAACAGAATAAAACCATTCCAACTGATGAACGAAAACATTGAAAGGCTTCAAAGCTATGAGATGGGGACTCATGCTTACCATAAAATCTAATATAGTCTTATCAACTCTCATACTAGGGAGACTATACGGTATTTACACATGTGAGTCTGGTTTATTTTGCTTATGAGTATGGTCTCAAGTCGTGTCCATTTATTTATAAATATCTCAATGTGATCATTCTTTATAGCTGAGTAGTACGCCATTGTATAAAAATGCCACAATTTTTTATCCATTCCTCAGTTGATGGGTACTTAGGTTGTTTCCAAAGATCTGGCTATTACAAATTTTGCTGCTATAAACATGGGTGCACATATATCACTGTGGTATGATGTTTTCAGCTCTTCTGGGAATATGCCTAGAAGTGGAATACCTGGGTCAAATGGGACTTCCAAACCCAGCTTTTTGAGGAATCTCCAGACTGACCTCCACAGTGGTTGCACCAGTCTACACTTCCACCAACAGTGCAGAAGAGTTCCTTTTTCCCACAGCCTCTTGCACTTGTTGTTGGTAGTTTTTTCTATCCTGGCCACTCTTTCTGGGGTGAGATGGAATCTCAGTGTGGTTTTAATTTGCATTTCTCTCATGACTAATGATGGTGAACATTTTTTCATGTATTTATTTGCCATTCGTACTTCTTCATCTGAGAACTGTGTATTCATTTCAGATGCCCATTTTTGGATTGGGTCTTTGAATTTCGTGGGTCTGATTTTTTAAAATTCTTTATAAGTTTTAGACAGAAGTCCTTTGTCTGAGGGACAATCCAGTAAGATTTTTTCCCAATTTGTGGGTTTTCTTTTCACGCTGCTCTTTTGACATGCAGAAACTCTTTAATAAGATATGGTCCCAGTTATTGATACTGGGAAGTGTTTCCCATGCAGTTTGATTCTTGTTCATGAATTCTCTACCTACCCCTATATCTTTAAGGTTTTTACCTACTTTGTCTTCCGACAGATTTAGTGTTTCTGTTTTAATATTTAGATCTTTGATCCATTTAGATTTTAGTTTAGTACATGGTGATAGGCATGGGTCTAGTTTTAGTCTTCTGCATATATATAGCCAGTTTTTCCAGCACCATTTGTTAAAGAGACTGTCATTCTTCCAGCGAGCATGTTTGGCCCCTTTATCAAAGATAAGGTGTTTGAGTGAGTTTGTGGTTGTGGTTGTATCTTCCAATCTATTCCACTGATCTTCAGGTCTGTTTTTATTCCAGTACCATGTTGATTTTATTACTGTAGCTTTGTAGAATAATTTCAAATTAGGGATTGTGATGCCTCCTGCCTTGCCTTTGCTGCTTAGAATTGCCTTGGCTATTCTAGGTCTCTTCTGGTTTCATATGAATTTTAGGAGTAATTTCTCTAGACCTATGAGGTATATTAGTGGTATTTTGATTGGGATTGCATTGAATCTGTAATTTTGGGAGAATGGCCATTTCCACAATGTTTGTTCTTCCTATCCATGAACAGGGGATGTCTTTCCATTTTCTGAGGTCCTCTTTGATTTCTTTTTTCAGGGTATTATAATTTTCGCTGTGTATAGGTCTTTTACTTCTTTTGTGAGATTAATTCCTAAGTATTTCATTTTTTTTGGATGCTAGTGTGAAGGGTTTGGCTTATCTTACCTCTCTTTCAGTATTTTTGTTGTTAGTGTATAGGAATGCTATTGATTTTTGAGTATTCAGCTACCTTGCTGAATTTATTTATTATATCTAGGAGTTTTTCAATGGAGTTTTGGGGGTCTTCTATGTAAAGTGTCATGTCATCTGCAAATAATGATAATTTAACTTCCTCTTTTCCTTTTATTTCTCTCTCTTGTCTAATTGCTCTGGCTAGTATTTCCACTACTATGTTGAATAGGAGCAGTGACAGGGGACATCCTTGTCTTGTACCTGATTTTAAGGTAAAGGCTTTCAGTTTTTGGCCATTTAGTATAATGCTGGCTGTATGTTTGTCATAGATGGCCTTTATCATATTGTGGTAAAGACCATCTATTCCAATTCTCTGTAAGGTTCTTATCATGAATGAGTGTTGGACATTATCAAAAGCTTTTTCTGCATCTATAGAGATGATCATGTGGTTCTTATTTTTGGCTCTATTGATATGGTGGATTAAATTTATTGATTTATGTATATTGAACCATCCCTGCATTCCTGGGATGAATCCCACTTGGTCGGAGTGAATAATCTTCTTGGTGATTTGCTGCATCCTGTTGGCTAATATTTTATTGAGAATTTTTGCATCTATGTTCATTAGGGAGATTGGCATATAGCTCTCTTTTTTAGTTGGGTATTTCTCAGGTTTTGGTACTAGAGTAATATTGGCTTCCAGGAATGACTTAGGAAGAATTGTTTCCCTTTCGATTTCACTGAAGAGTTTCAGGAGTGTTGGAATTAAGTCTTCTTTGTGTTTCTTATAGAATTCCACAGTGAATCCATCTGGGCCTGGGCTCTTCTTTGTTGGCAAGGACTTAATTACATTTTCAATTTCAGTAATAGATATTGGGTTATTCAGCAGTTTTACATCTTCCTGATCCAGCTTTGGTAGTTCATATGTATCTAGGAATCTGTCTATTTCTTCAGTGTTATCAAACGTGTGAGAGTAGAGGTTTTCGAAATAGGTGTTGATGATCTTCTGTATTTCCACAGAGTCTGTGGTAATTTCACCTTTTTCATTCCTTATTGCATGAATTTGAGTTTTTTCTTTCCTTTTTTAAATAAGGTTGGCCAGGGGCTTATCAATTTTATTTATTCTTTCAAAGAACCAACTCTTTGATTCATTGATCCTTTTTAGTCTCTATTGCATTAATTTCTGCTCTAATCCTTATAATTTCCTCCTTTCTTTTGGCTTTGGGCTTGGCTTGCTCTTCTTTTTCTAGATATTTGAGTTGTAGCATCAGGTTGTTTATTTGTGTTCATTCTGTCTTCCTGATGTGGGAACTCAGTGCAATAAATTTTCCTCTGAGGACTGCTTTCATTGCATCCCATAAATTCCGGTAAGTTGTGTTTGTATTTTCATTTGCTTGTAGATATTGTTTAATTTCTTCTTTAATTTCCTCTGTGACCCACTGATTGTTCAAGAGTGTATTACTCAGGTTCCGTGCATTTGTGAGGTTTTTGTAGTTGCTTTTATTGTTAATTTCTAATTTCATGGCACTATGATCAGACAACATGCATGGGATAATTCAATTCCTTTGCATTTACTTAAATATGTTCTGTGGGCTAGTGTATGGTCTATTTTAGAGAATGTCCCATGTACTGCTGAGAAGAATGTATATTCTGATGTTGTTGGATGGAAAACTCCATATACATCTCTCAAGTCCATTTTGTTCATAGGTATGATTCAGTTCTGTTATTTCTTTGCTGATTTTCTGTCTAGTTGATCTGTCCCTCTGTGTCAATGGCATCTTAAAATCTCCTGTTATAATTGTGTTATTGCTTATTTGACTTTTCATTTCTGTTAATATTTGCTTTGTATAGCTGGGTGCTCTGGAATTTGGTGCATATATTTTTAAGATTGTTATCTCTTCCTGTTGAAGTTTTTCCCCTCACCAGTATGTAGTGACTTTCTTTATCCCTTTGGATCATTCTTGGTTTGAAGTTCACATTGTCTGCAAACAGGATTGCTACTCCTGCTTTTTTTTGGTTTCCTGTTGGGTGAAGTTCTGTTTTCCATCCTTTGACTTTCAGTCTATGGGTTTCCTTTTGGGTAAGATGGGTTTCTTGTAGACAGCATATGGTTGGATGTTGTTTCTTGATCCATTCTGCCAGCTGTTTCTTTTGATTGGTGAGTTGAGGCCATTTACATTAATGGTTATAACTGTTATATATTGATTTATTGTTGACATCTTATCTTTCTGCTGTTGTATCTTTAGTTTTTGAATTCTATGTAATTGTCTGCCTTGCTTTGTGGGTTTATCCTATGTGTATCTAGAATATCTTTCAGTATTCCTTGTAGGGTTGGTTTTGTGGTCATGAATTTTTCAGCTGTTCTTTGTCATGGAAGTATCTTATTTCTCCATTCATTTTGAAGGACAGTTTTGCAAAGTACATCAGTCTGGGTTGGAAGTGGTTATCCTTTAGGATCTGAAATAGTTCACTCCATGCTCTTCTTGAGTTCATTGTTTGTGTTGAGAAGTCTGCCGTGATTCTGATAGGTTTTCCTTTATAGGTGATTTGTCTTTTCTCTCTAACAGCTTTTAGTATTCTGTTCTTATGGTGAGTTTCTGGGATGGTGATTATTATGTGTCTGGGTGTCGTTTTATTTTGGTTATGGCTATTTGGAGTTCTATATGCTTCACTAATTCAAATGTCAGTTTCCATTCTCATATTTGGGAAGTTTTCAGCTATTACTTCCGTGAACATCATCTTGATATCATTTGGTCTGTCTCCTTCTTTTTCATTTATCCCTATTAATCTTATATTATTTTTCTTTGCATCATCTTGCAGGTGTTGAATTGTTATTTCCTGATTCTTTGTTATTTTTAAAAGATCTTTCCATTCCTGTTCACTAGCTGTGATCTTATCTTCGAGGTCTGAAATTCTATCTTCAGTTTCATTGAGGCGGTTTTTACAGCTTTCAACAGAAGTTTTGATTTCCTGTATATCTCTTTGAATCTGCTTTATGCATTCTGTTTGTTTCTTATAGTGTTCATTCAGGGATTCTATCTGTTTGCTTTGTTGCTCTAATTTTTTAGCTGTGTCTTCACTAGATGTGTTCACTATTTCTTTCACTGCTTTTATCATTTCTTCTTTTCCCTTGGGCAATTATTTCTAATTTGAATTTCTCCATAGTTTCCCCTAGTTTCATCTTTATTTCAGTTGATATTATTTCAGTCATTTCAGGTGTATGGCTTCTATTTTCTTCTATGTCCCAGGCTTTCTTGGGATGGGCTGGTGATTTGAGCCTGCCTTTTGGTCTTTCCTTTTGTCATTTTTCTCTATTTCCTTGCTTTGAGTGGTGTTCCAAAGCTTCCTCTGCGTGTGTTGCAAATCTCCTCCTGTACCCTTAGCTACTGGAGCAGTCTCAGCTCCTCTACAGGTACTTGGCCCCCTAAATTGAGACGTGGAAACAGGGTGTGGAGAACTGGGGCCAGAGAAACCCCTGGGGCACAATTTCCTATCCTAGGGGTGTGGATATGAACTCAGTAGCTGGCAGTGCTGGTTGTAAGCTGTCTCCAGGACAGCCCAATTGAGCCCAGGGACCTCTGGAGCAAGGAGCAAGGTTCCTGCCTCCTGGACTGAAACAAGGCCACTGTGCGTGGCTGACTAAGGCCCTGCAATCCTCTGGACCCAGTCCAGCATCCGGGTAGCTCCCCTTGAACTCAAAAGCCAAAATGTAGGTCTCCATCTCTCCCCAGGTCACCAGAACTCACCCCAGGCAACCTCCACCTCTCTTTAGACTCTGGGCTCTCTTAATTGAGATACAGAAGCTGTGCGTGTATAACTGGGCCTGGCAGAGCCCCTGGGGCACAATCCCCTGTCCTAGGGGTGTGGATATGATCTCAGCAGCTGGCAGTGCTGGTCGTAAGCTGTCCCCAGGCCAGCCCAGTTGAGCCCAGAGTCCTCGAGCAAGGTTCCTGCCTCCTGGACTGAAACAAGGCCACTGAGTGTGGTTGACTGAGGCCCTGCAATCTGCTAGACCCAGTCCAGCATCCTGGTAGCTCCCCAGGAACTCAAAAGCTGAAATGTAGGTCTCTAATTTTCCCCAGGTCACTGGAACTCACCTCAAGCAATCTCCACTTCTCTGCAGATTCTTGTCTCTCTTGAGATGCAGAAGCTGGGCATGGAGAACTGGGGCCTGCAGAGCCCCCGGGGTACAATCCCCTGTCCTAGGGGTGTGGATATGAACTCTGCAGCTGGCAGTGCTGGTCACAAGCTGTCCTCAGGCCAGCCCAATTGAGCCCAGAGTCCTTGAGCAAGGTTCCTGCCTCCTGGACTGAAACAAGGCCACTGAGCATGGCTGACTAAGGCCCTGCAATCTGCTGGACCCAGTCCAGCATCCCGGTAGCTCCCCAGGAACTCAAAAGCTGGAATGTAGGTCTCCAACTATCCCCAGGTCACCGGAACTCACCTCAGGCAACCTCCACCTCCGGCTTCATTTTCTTGCAGTTAAAAACACATGATGACATTGTCAAAGAAGTATTTTGGCAAACTTTTTTTTTTACAGTGGATTTTATTTTTCTTGCATGCAATATAGCATTCTATTTATCAGGGTGATATATTAACATTTTAGATAAGACTAGTCACTGAAAATTTTTATTGAGATGTTCTAGTGAATAGCTGAATGCATTCCATGACCTGGAAACTGAATAATCTCTGTGTCTAAAATGACAACCTTTGATAGTTTCATGTGGAAACTGTATACAAGACATTTTCTCTGTGTGTAACAAGAAAGTAGAGAAGTTGCAATACAGATATTTTCCTTTTGGCAACCAGGAAGCACTACTGTTTCCTATACAATCACTTGTAAGCCCAAGTTATCACAGGTTTGGATATTTAATTGGTTTGTAAAATAATTGAAAACCTACTTTTCATGTGACCCTGTTTCCTTAGTGATAAATGTAACACTTCATGAAGAATCAATATAAGCTTATCAAAAAGAATTAATAACCTTGTGAAGTTGCTGTTATGCTAATTTGACATTTCAATATATGTTTATTGACTCAGCAAAGGGTACTGGCATCAAAGATGAATGTTACATAATCATAATGCTGTTATCCAAGAGTACCCTGTTGTGTAGGAGGAAAGACTCTAAGTGAGATATGGTCAACTATTTTATTAGTCTCTAACCAACCACATAAAATGAGACCCTCCAGACAGATTATGAGTGGAGGTTCTGTTGGGAGGTTCCTGGAAAGACCTGTTTATTCCACCTGTTTGTACTACTCAGCTTTATTTATGTGCTTCCACATACTGTCAGAACTAGAGTTTTGCCTATGCCCATAGACAAGGGCATAGACAAAAAGAGAAACTGCAAGTTTATGTATATAGGCTGCATGAGGAAGGAAAACATTGCAAAGAAAATAACTTTTGAGTGGGAAGGATTAAGAATCACTGAGCAAAATTCTGCATTGATGTTGTATGGTTCAGGTGGGAGGAAAATACCTCTGCCTAGAGGTTAACTAGAAAAAAAGAAAAAGAAAAAAAGGAGTGGGATGTCTCGAGCCTAACTCATATTTTACTGCCATGACTCAGGGCTTCTTGGGAGCAGTGTGTAGTCTAGGGGTTGCCAGACATCAAATTTACACTTACTCAACTGAGTTAATAGATTGCCAGCAGAAGACCTGTAGCAAAAATAGTATGACTTTAGGGTCAGAATTACCTGGCTTTTGGTGTTGTACCTGTTTTTTCATTTATAAAATGTAGTATATATTACTTAGAATAGAACTTGTAATTAGATCAAATATAACACTTTCATTGGCCATGTTAATCAGGGATTTCTCTAATATATTTCTGTATAGCAGATATATATCTGCTTTGTCTCTATCTGTGTGAATAGGTTTCTATGAATGCCTATGTGAATATGTATAGATAGTATACATGTATGTGTATATATATTTGCCTATTGGCATATAGGAAGAAGTTTATCATTAGATATTGAATCATGTAATTATGGCAACTGAGAGATCCTGTCTGCTGTGGAGACTCAGGAGCGCTGCTGGTGTGGCTCAGAGGCAGGGAAGCTGGGAGAGCCGGTGCTGTTGCTTCTGTCCAGATCGGAACCTAGGAACCAGCAGTGCTGTGGGGAGGACAAACTTTAGGCAGAAGCTCCAACTAACTGGCGGACAAAGGAAGACTAAATTATCCTTGCTGCCAGGTTGAGATGCTGCCTAGATTCAGCCGCCTTTTGAAGTTAATTCCACTTTCCTTTTCCTTTTGCTTCTATTTAGGCTCTCAGTTGTTGGTACCCACTGCAGTGGTCCATCAGCTTTCCTTGCTCCACCAATTTGAAAGGTAATCTCTTCTACATACACCTTTGCAGACACATCCACAAACAATGCTTAACCAAATCTGGGAATCTCATGACCCAGTTGACATATAAGATTAACCCATTGGGGTGGCCAAGTAGTGTATGACTTAAAAAATAAATACTGAGGCCCCACACTTAGCCCAAGAATGTGGTCAGTAGTTGTTAGCTCTCTCTTTATATCTTTTAGCTTGCTTCACAATCTCTACTGATTCTTTGGCTTTCTTTTTCTACCCTTTTGCCCCAATACTTGGGATTGAGCCCAGAGCTTTGCACTGAGCTACATTTTGGACATCTTTTTTATTTTGAATTTTGTCACAGCATCCTGGCAAGCCACCAAGTTGCCCAGGTTGGGTTCCAAGTTGTGATCATCCTGATCCGCCTCCCAGAGTGCTGGGGTGGTAGGCATGGAGCACCTTGCCCAGCTGATTCTGTGCTCATCTAAGAATGAGCCTCCTCTCCTAATTAGGTAACCATGATCTGGATGAGAGTTTTCACAGTACAGAGTGCAGACTTTAAACTTTGCTGGGTACAGAGCTGAGGTCTGACATTAGCAAAGTAAATGACCATGGGAGATTAGCAAAGTAAATGAACACTTTAGCCCTGGGACTCATATGTAAAAAAGCAGTAACTACTTCGTAGAAGTAATCTGAGAAATACATAAGATGATAAATATAGAACACCTGTACCTGAAAATCATTTAAAAATTCTTCATATAATAAGCAAAACATAAAACACCTGGGTCCAGGTAAAAGGAACGCTGGAGTCAGAAGTCATGGTCTAGCCTCATAGAGCACCTGCTGTGTTTCTAAGTGAAGGCATTTGATTTATGTCTCCTGGTATCTCTGTTCCTCTAGTTAATTCCCCTCTGAAATAAAGTGTATAACACAGCTCCTCTCTGGTATTCAGCTTTCCACTACTGTAACAAATACCTGAAGTAATCAACTTATAAAGAGAAAAGGTTTATTGTGGTTCAGTTATGGAAGTTCTACTCTATGACCGGTTGTCCCACTGGCATAGGCTGCTGGCAGCAATATCATGGGCCAGAGGGGACACATAGCAGAACAAAGTTGTTCACCTCATAGCTCGGAAGAGAAGGAGAAGGGTGTGAGGTCCTGCTGTCCCCTTCAGGGGCTTCTATCTAGTGACTGGAGATTTTCCACTAGATCCCAACTGCTGAGGGCTCCACCACCTCCTAGAAGCAGCAAGCTGGTGGCCTTTGGAAGACACAAGAGTGAAACTCTAGCTCATCCAACAGGGTCATCATGGGCAGCTGAGTTACTGCACCTGAAGTGCTGTTCCCACAGTAAACACTCAGACATCAGTCATTACTATTGGAAGAGAGAAGGTGGCAGAAAGCAGATGCTAAAGGGCCTGCACATCTGCCATTGACTTGACCACTGTAGAAGGTACTCATTCATGTGATCTGTCCAAGCTATCTTGGGTCATTTCACACCATATTTCCCTGGAAACAAGAGCAGCTCTTATGTTAAATTTTGCTCCAAAAGATGCAATAGGACTTATTTTCCAAGGTTGTATTATTTTTTCATATACAAAGCTCTGTATTTGTTCAAATACAGTCTTGTCACCTTTTCTGGAACACTGTCATAGTTCTCCAAACCCTGAATGCTGGCCTGAATGTCTTGAAACTTCATTTCTATGAAACATTGTCCCCAGCCTCTCATGTCCAGCAGTAGAGCTCTCTTTAAATGAGCATGTCTCATCCACGTAGCCTGCTCACAGTGCATTGGCAACGCAGCTGTCAGTGACTTTATCCCATGAATTTTTCACCCAAGTTACAACCCCTTGCAGGCTGGGCTTCATAGAGTTTCCATTAAATCAAGTGTTAATTGAAAACTTAGGAGACAGGAGAGGCCAAAAAAATGATGGCAGTTAAGAACCATGATGGTTCACACAAAGGCAACAAAAAATTGCAGGCACCAAAATTCAGAAAGTGTTTATTGAAAATGTATTGAATTTTTAAGATTCATATTATATACAACCACGTCCAGTTGTTATTGTATACAGCAATACAGACAAATACAGCAGAGCTTCAGTGAGTGAAAAGTGAGTCAAAGAGCAGTCATAAATCACCATGAGTCCTGGTTTGGAGGTGGCAGACTTCACTCTAGGTTCACTGTAGATTGAGACTAGTGAAAATGCAGTATGATCCCCATGGCAGTTTTATAATATGGCTGCAAAATCTTTTCATGGCTGTGATGTGTATTACATGTTTTAATTAAAAGTTTTTAACATGAGAAAAGAGGTAAACAAATACAGATTATATTATGATGACCAAGGCTGCATGCTGCATGACAAAACAAATGTATAAAGTAATTGTAGAGTCACTGAACAAGGTACATGAAATGTAATCCAAGATGCATATGCATAAAATGATCTGACCACAGGCTTATGCAAAATAAATTATGTCTTAGAATATCAAAAGGCCAACTATTCTTACTATAAACTGCCTTATTCTCCTGGTAAATATTTTGAGAAAACTTTTATATAATAAGAACTGGCATTACAACTGGAAGATTGCAAAAAATAGAATACAGTTAAAAATATATTTGTTTTGAAATTCTGCATAAAATATGCAGAGTAAATCTTACTACTTAAAAATTTTAAAAACCACATATTACCCTGAATAAAGGTTAAAACTTCATCAAAGAAAAATGCTGATTTTTTGTATAAATCATTGGTATAAGATGGATAAGGTTTTACTGGTGGCAACAAAGAAGATAATCTATCAAAGTCATCCATTTAAAATTTGTTCAGAAACATTCATAAGGTTGTAAATTGCTGCTTATACCATAAATATACTTTCTGCTATTTAAGCAGAAGACAAAAGAATAATGTGAAGAAAGTGTTTCTCAAAATAAGGCCAAAGGCCCAAAAGAATTCTAATGTGGGCTCAGTAGGAAACATTTTAAACAAATGCCCTATGTGAGCATTCTACATTCTGAATGCCCAGTGAAAAAGACCAGCTCTCAAGAGCAAGATCAGAAATATATTTCTAACATGTCAGAGTTCTCTGTGAGTTTACATTGTGTGTACTGATTTTTTATTTTAAGCAAGTTCCATGCATCAACAGAAACACATATACCTTGCAAATGAACATGTGAATCCGTATAAACATTGTCTTTTGATGTTTTCCTTACTTTCAAATTTAGTTATTTGAAGGAAAGATAAGATATGACTCTAAGAGTTGGAAAAGTTACATTTCTAATGAAATGGGGCATCCAAATAAAGATAGAAAGGTAACTTAGTAAATGCCTACACATATTAAGTCATCCTAAATTTAAAAATAGATAGCTTACCTAGAATTAAACTTCACTAAGACTGTGCCATTGTAACTTATTTAGACGATGATGGTTGCTTTTCAGGTCCTTTTCACAGAGATGGCACTAAGACAGAGCAATGCTGTATCTGGCAAATGTGTAAATAATGAATTGCTAAATACTAATTTTAATAAAAATAATTTGAAGTACATAGTACAGTTCACTTCAGGGGCAGAGTTCTTCAAATTATTTTTACTACAATTAGCAGTTAGCAATTTGTCATTTAAAGAGTTGCCAGATACAGCATAACTCTGTCTTAGTGCCATCTCTATGCAAAGGACTTGAAAAGTAACCATCATCGTCTAAATAAGTTACAATGGCACAATCTTAGTGAAGTTTAATTCTAGGTAAGCTATCTAGTTTTAAATTTGGGATGACTTAACATGTGTGGGCATTTACTAAGTTATCTCTCTATCTTTATTTGGATGCCCCATTTCATTAGAAATGTAACTTTTCCAAAGCTTGGAGTCATATATTATCTTTCCTTCAAATAACTAAATATGAAAGTAAAGAAAACATCAAAAGAAAATGTTTATATGGGTTCACATGTTCATTTGAAAGGTATATGTGTTTCTGGTAATGCCTGGAACGTGTTTAAAAACAAAAATCAGTATACACAACGTAAACTCACAGAGAACTCTGACATGTCAGAAATGTTTCTGATCTTGTTTTTAAGAGCTACTCTTTGCCATTGGGCACTCAGAATATAGAATACTCACATAGAGTATTTGTTGAAAATGTTTACTACTGAGCCCACGTTACAATTCCTTTGGACTTTTGGGCCTCATTTTGAGAAACACTTTCCTCACGTTTTTCTTTTAATGTCCACTTAAATATTAGGAAGTATATTTATGGTGTAATACTTTAAGTTGGTGAAATGAATTCTACTATGTATTTCAGGTGTTATCTGACTAAATAAAAAAGTTTGACTAAGGATAAAGAGCTATAATATATGTGGTTTCTGCAGATTTATTCAAAATTGTTACTATTTTTTGTATTTCCCCGAAGACTACAAAACCAGGGGCCTAAATATATAGGTAATACAGTCTGGAGCGAAATGAGCATACATAAAACACTCTACTTAAATGAGAGATTATTTTCCAGTACAGTAAATAATAAAAAAATCAGGAATATGTCTCCAAGCAACAAATGGAATGTGTTTACAAATTTAGTAAACAAGCAATTGTCTCATCATTATTTAAGTCATATCATAAAAGGTAACTTTATCAACCAAAAAACTTTAGTATTCTCTAGTATAGATTGTAAAAATCAAGTAACACATCTATATATACAAAAAAGAAATTAAAATGAGCTTCCAGACAATTATGAAATTGTCAGTTGAATGCAAGCTGGTAACAAGTTTTGTCATGCATTAAATAGAAACATAAACTGAATGCTTAATTGGAAATGAAGATAACACTCATTCTTCATATGTGCAAAGGGGATTGATGTACTCAAAGCCAGAATATCCATATTCATCTGCCTTCTTCACAAAGTCACTGTCATCTGGTGTTAGCTGGACAGGTTCATTAGTAAATTCAGCATCAAAGTTTTCCAATCTGAATTTTCTAGAATTAGTTGGTTTAAATGGAGGTACCACCTGCTTTTTCTCCATCATGTTCCAGTCCACATTTCTAAAGAAGGGATGCTCCTGAATATCAATGAATCCTGTCTGAGGGTGACAGCCCAATCTTACCTCTGGGTCCTTCTTCAGAAAACCCTTGAGGACACTTATGGCTTCTATAGACAGGTGATGTGGAAAATGCATTTCTCTATCTAAGATAGATTGCAAGACATTGTTTGTGTTTAGATCAAGGTTTTTTGGGCTCTCCACAAGAGGAAACGGAGACTCTCCCACCATCATTTCGAACATTACTATTCCAAGTGTCCACCAGTCCACACTGAAACCATAGTTTTCTCTTTTCATGATTTCTGGAGCCAGATAACTGAGAGTGCCACAGAAAGTGTTGGTCTTATCACCTGCCTTCAGTCCTTCCTTACATAAGTCATAATCTATAAGTTTAATGTGCCCCTCCAAGTCTAGTAACAAATTATCCAACTTCAAATCCCTGTATAATATCCCATGCTCATGAAGAAACTGGAGTGCTAAGCAGATCTCTACGGAATAAAACCTGGCATGCGATTCTGGGAGGATTCCGCGCCGTATCATATGGTAAGTCAGGTCACCTCCATTTACATAGTCTAGGATGAAGAATACTCTGCTTTGGGTCTGAATGCATGAATGTAACCCAACTAGAAAAGGGTGATTCAATGTCTTCTCCAATACATTCTTCTCTGCCCATAGACGAACAAGGTTTTCATGCTCTTTTCTCACCACTTTCATGGTGTTGATATGATCTGTTTTTTTACGCCGAACTAGCAGCACTTTAGAGTAGCTTCCTCTCCCTAGTACTCTAAGAAACTCAAAGTCTTTAAGACCTAAAGAATACAAAGCTCTGCCATTTGCCTTGCTATTATTTGCCTCATCCTCTTCATCCATTTCTTGCACACCTTCATGACTTTTAGGAGTTGATGAGACGACTATCTGTGTGGGGTCTAAAGCCATGGAAACTTGATTTATTGGCATCATGCACTCATCATGCAAAGAATGCTGCTTGCATTGAGATGTGACAAGTGTGTGGCATTTCTTATGCACTAGAAGTTTGCAGTTCTTACATTTGTATACCTTGCGTCCAAATCCCCCCATTGGGTCTGAGCAGACGGCACAATTAGCACGCTTGCTGAATCATTTAGATTGAAAAATGTGGCTGTTAGCACAATGAACCTTTTTCCAGTGGCATGAAGCTCTGTGGTAGGTGGATTTATCTTCTGGAGAAGGTACGTTAGGATGTTCTGGTACGCAAGACACCTGAGGAGGTTCTGGTACACAGGCCAACTTAGGAGATTCTGCTATGCAAGGCATCTTAGGATGTTCTGGAATGTCCGGTACCTTAAGATGTTCTGGTACACAAGGCAGCTTAGGAAGTTCCGGTATGCAAGATATTTTAGGAGGTTCTGTTATAGAAAGTGCTTTAGTATGTTGTGGTACACAAGGCACATTAGCAGGTTCTGGTACACTCGGTACTTTAGGATGTTCTGGTGTGCAACTGACCTTAGGAGTTTTTGTTACACAAGGCAACTTAGGAGGTTTCGCTACACAAGACACCTTTAGATGTTCTGGAATACAAGTCACTTTAGGATGTTGAGGTACACAAGGCCCTTGAGGATGTTGTGGTTCACAAGGAACTTTAGGAGATTCTGTTACACAAGACAATTTAGGTGATTCTGGTACATAAGGCACTTGAAGAATTTCTGGTATGCAAGGTACTTTAGGAGGTTCTGTTACAGAAAGTGCTTCAGTATGTTCTAGTACACAAGGCACATTAGGAGGTTCTGGTACACAAGGAAGCTTTGGAGGTTCCTGTATGCAGGGCACCTGAGGAAGTTCTGGTATATAAGGCAGCTCAGGAGATTCTGGTGTGCAAGGCACCAGAGGAACTTCTGGTACGCAAGGTACTTTAGGAGGTTCTGTTACAGAAAGCGCTTTAGCATGTTGTGGTACACAAGGCACCTGAGGAGGTTCTGGTATGCAAGGCACATTAGGTGATTCTGGTACACAAGCCACCTCAGGAAGTTCTGATACACAAGATACTTTAGGAGGTTCTGTTATAGAAAGTGGTTCAGTATGTTCTGGTACGCAAGGCACCTGAGGAAGTTCTGATATATAAGGCACCTTGGTAGGTTCTTGTATGTAAGGCACCTTAGGATGTTCTGGTACGCAAGTCACCTTAGGATGATCGGATATGCAAGGCACTTTAGGAGGTTCTGATACACAAGCCACCTCAGGAAATTCTGGTACACAAGGCACCTGAGGAAGTTCTGGTACACAAGGTACTTTAGGAGTTTCTGTTACAGAAAGCACACAAGATACCATAGGAGGTTCTTGTACACATGGCACTTTAGGCTGTTCTGTTATACAAGGCACCCTGTGAGGTTCTGGTACAAAAGGTAGTTTATGATTTTCTGATACACAAGGCACCTTAGGATATTTTGGTACACAAGATGATGTATGAATTAACAGCTCAGAATCTGTATTAAGCTCGGAAAGCATAAATCCATCTTCTAATTCCAACAGAGGTAATGTATTGTATGGGTCTGTCTTTTCATCTACACATTTTGTGGTGAGATGTTTATTATCAAATAAGCAGGTGTCTAGAATTTCATTGCCTTCAGAAGAAAAAGAACTCTCAATACTTGTTGTCTTCCTATCCTTTCCTGTAACCTGGGCCTGTAGGGAGGAGGTGTGGGCCATGGAGGTACTTGGGAAGAAGGGGCCATAGAAGGGTTGGTCATGCAGGAAAACTGGTGTGAAGGGCTTGATGGGCGAGGGTGGCCTGACTGCCTGTGCTGACCACACAGGCTGCAGTTTGGTACCACACCCTGCCAAGAAACTCTCAGTAATGGCTCGGCCCAGCTGGTCATATGGTAGGTTTCTTAGTGTCTCCAGGGGGCTGGACACTGTGACTTTGGTCTCTACCCCTAGACACCTTTGTCTGTCTAACTTTACTGCTGCTGGTTTTCGGGAGACCTGCCCAGAGCTGCTGGGTATGTCAGGCCCTGGTGAAACTTGCCCGTGGATCTTTTGAGTTTCAGTTTCATTGGTTTCTGAGCTGAGGAAGTTTTTGGGTGGGTACCTTGCTGTTGGTAGGTCACAGGTGGTTCGTCTCGAGGAGACCATCTCTAGGCTGGCTGTGACAGTTGGATGTCTTTCGCATCGTGGCCTGTGGCATCTGGATGGTGTTAAGCGTCTTCTCAATCTTTCATATGTACTTTCTCTGCCTGAGGTCCTGGGGTTGCAGCCTCGGCATGTGGAGAAGCAGCTCAGCATGCTCACCGCTGAGTGTCTCCAGGCAAATGAGCTGGGGAGGCTGTTGCTACCAGATTGTGATGTCTTCTGCAAGGGTTCCAAGTTCTGTTTGGTCATGTTGCCAGGAAGTGAGGTCCAGTAACTTGGGGTCCAGTAACTGATAAGAAAGCCCATGGCTCAACTTTTACTTCATACTAAATAAATCAGTAGCTAATTATTTTATTATTTCTATCTAAGTATCTGTGAATGTATTTATCTATCATCTGTCTACTAATTTTTTACTTTTGCATTTTTGGTGTTTTTACTTTGCATCTGCACAGTGAACTACAGGTATATCCACAGATATTCTTTTTAGATACACACTAAGGGTCTCCCTAAGTCACAAAATTGGTCAGGTTGGACTCTATCTTGTGCTCTCATTACCTCAGTTGCCCAGAGTGCTGGGATTATAGTCATATACTATCTGCTTCATTCAGCGTGCTATATAGAAACAGCAAATCTGGGAAAACTGCTGGCACTCTCAGCCATTGGTGACATCTTCACTTTTAAAGCAATGTGTGTACATTGATACTTCTCACAGTGCTGGGAGGTCTTTTCCATGGAAAGAAGGCCTTTTGTCTGAAATAGAGGGCTAGGGATTTGAACCTAGAGAGCCATGAAATTTTAAGATGCTTTTCTTTCACATCATCATTTCTATTTCATTAGGTAGTACCATGACTTTCTAGAAATTTACATATTAATTTTCCTTAAGAGATAAAAATGTTTGTTTCAGCATATAACATCTGGGGGTGGGGGTAGTGACTCCATAGCAAGTTGTAGCTTTGAAGTGCACACATATGGTTATTCAATTTTAGCTAATGAATTTAATACCAAAGTGTAGTATTCAGTATAGTCACATACTGTATTTCCCCAAAATAATATGTAACTAGAATGACCTAACTGGAATCACCCCCAGCTCATCATCACCATGGTGATGACCAGGATCATGCAGAAGATTATACATTGATATGCTCTTGCTCCATGGCTACTCTGTAATGGCATGCAAACAAGAACAGGTTGTTGGGGTGGTCAGTTATTTTCTGATAAGGTCTCATATTCTGGAAAACATAACAGTGGAGCAGTACAGCACATGGTGATGACATGGGAGATAGTCTTTGTAATCTCCCCAATGGTGATAATTAGCACGTACATACAGCATTTCAACCCTTCCTTTTGGCCACTTGGAATCACTTCCTTTCCTCCTATCACAATCAAGCCATGTACTATCTGTCCCAAGTGGATACTCTGCATTTTCTAGATGTGAGGAAGCTATAGCCATTCAGGATGTAGTGTTTTTGTTTTTTAAAACAAAACTTATTCACTCAGTATACCTGCACTGATGGGAGAGAACAGACCCAGAGCGATCCTTCACTCTCCCAACATGAGTGGACCACACAGGAGGGACAGTGCCTCCCAACATGAGAGTTGCTCTGCGTGGAGCAGTGGTGAACTGCCCCAAAGGTCACACAAGGGCAGTGAGGCCATTAGCTTTAATGTTAATGACATGTCTGGGTTGAAAGCACAGAGCCCATAGACTGTGAGATTTCAAACAGTGTGTTAGTAAATGTTTAATAGCCAGCATAAATGTATGTATATATATTACATGTACACACATGTGTATTACAAATTGGGTTGTTGTAGAGGGCATGTAGCACACAACTTAAAAAGAATAACAACATAGTACTCTTTCCAATGAATTCTCAGAATGCTTTTTATACTCATATCCATAGTTGGCCTATATTTGCAACTGACAAACTCATACAGTTCCAACACAAACACTGGCTTATACTTTCCCCTAGGTAAAATAGTAAGAGAAAAGTGCAAATATCTGAAGAATTATGTCAGCACATTACTTGCTCATCAATGATGTGAGTGACTTTTTTGCTGAATGTAATAATGATGGTTTTGGGTAGGAGCCGAACATTTCAATTTTGTGTGAAACTCACAGTGTGACAGCTGCAGACAGGACACATTTTTAAGTTAAGCACATTTTAAACATTATTCTTCTTCATTTTCTTAAGACTGCAGTCAGTCAGTGAAACTGCAAGTGAAGTCCTGGTATGTGGCATTTCATTTCTATGCTATAAAACTTCTACCCGGCCTGGGAATATAGCTCAGTATTACAGCACTTGCCTCACATATGTGGGCCCCTGCATTCCATTTCTACAAGGAAACAAATGCACAACTTCTTACCATAGTCTTTTTAAAATACCAATGTGAAATGACCAAATGTGAAATGGGGAAGAGATGACCAGTAGCACATGTTACAGCATTTATACCATAGAGGAATAAAATAGATAAGAATAATCTTGAGAGCACAGTTAACAATAAAAATACAAGCTGAGCATGTAGGTGCACACCTGAAAGCCCAGAACTCTGAGAGGCTGTGACAGGAGAATTTTAAGTTCAAGTCTAGCCTGCATAACTTAGTAACATGTTGTCTCAAAATTAAAAAAAATAAGAAAAGGCTAGGGATGTAGCTCAGTATGAAGGGTGGTACTGGGGGAGGGGGTTGGATAAAAAGTTCTGCATGTCTCTGGTCATCAGCCATTTGAGTCACCCCAGCAATTCAATCTTCACAAGCATCCCTACCACGTCCTAATCTAACTTTGACTACATAATCTCTGAATGTGATAAAGTGAGTGGTTTTACAGTGCTTAGTTAGGAGTAGTTTGTCACCAGCAATGGAACGGGCCTTATAGAAACAAGGGCTACATTGTGGCAGATCCCGGGCAGTCCAGCAAAGAGTGAGTCCCTCAAAGATCATAGCTGGTGGATGCTTTTAAGACTTTGACCCCATTTATAATGTTTATAACACTTTCATTTATTCAACAGCTAGCAAATGCAGTATCCAGTGAGTGCTAGCATGTGACAGGCACTATTCAGTGCTGGATAAAATCTTTGTCCTTGAGTGTTTATCATTTAGTGGAGAAAACAGACAATATTACAAGACAAATCAACCTTGTTAGATCAGGCCTGAGGAGAAGAAGAAAAGAGACCACAAAGAGGAAATGCAGTGTCAGAGGTGGGGCTGGACCTTCAGAAACGATGACCAAGAAAGGCTTCCTGTAGAAGGGGACTTTAAGAAAGTCCTGTTTTGGATAGGCTCAGGCTGGGCCCCACTAGGCCCCACCTGGCTGTTCCCTCCTCAGCACCAGCACTTGCTAGCTGCTCATATTCAGTCACCTAGAGAGGCCTCAGGGCAAACTTAGGATCTAGGAGTTTGGGTGTCTCCAAAACATCATGCAGCAGCCTGTTCAGTGGGAACTACCTCACTAAAGGGCAGTGTGGCAGCAGGGTACAAAACCAAAAAGAGGATCATACCTTTCAACCTAGTTGTGCTTTTTTTGTATTGGAAGGAAGTGATACAACATGGAAATAAACCATTTAGACAAAGATGTGATAATCATAGCAGTGTTACTCATAACAGTTAAGTAAAAGCTGAAATTTGAATTGTTAAACAATTATAAATACAGTTATAATAATGCCTAACTTTTAGAAATTATTATGTAATAAGCACTGAGCCAAGCACTATATTGGATTCTCTCTCTTCTCCCTCACAAAAACTGTATGAGTCAGCACTGTATTATCCCCATTTTTTAAAATTAAAAACAAAACAAAACAAAATCTTGTTCAAGGTTAAACGTGAGGAGGTAACAAGTGATCAATATTTTACCACCTTTATGTAGTTTCAGTCATCTGATTTTGGTTAAATTCCTTTTAACTTCTCTAAGCCTCATATCATCAAAAATAAAATGAGAAGGACAATGTAGAATTGACAAAGATTAAGTCCTTCTTGTGTAAAAGCAATGAAGTGAACTATAAAGCAGCCTCAAAATGAAAAATATTTACAATATTTACAGCCACCCGAATGATAACTCTGAACAGTGTATGTGGTGGGCCCCATTCTAGCCTATTCTGCACGCCAAATTGAATAGCTGAAATTTTACATTTTATGCAGAAAAAGGAAATTAACACTTTTTAATCAGGTGTTATGAGGAGATCTGTGTTTTAATATTGTTTTACAGTCCAACATTACAAGATTGTCTCAGGGTTACAAAATTGGAACTTTAATTCCAGATCCTCAGGTTTTATAAGTGGTCTCATGAAAACCTGGTGTGATTGATCTAGAGGACAGAGAGACGTCAGGAGGGGTGGCCTGGGCAGCACTGCAGCAGCAATATCCCTAACCCACTAACTTGCTGCAGGAGAGGTGGGGTCCTCACCCTGAACAGTTGTGGCCAGTGGTATGGAATCCTGGCAAAGGAAAAGCAGAGACCTCAGAACATGAGAACATGCAGGGCATTCAGAAGACAGTCACAGATGACTTTTCCATTGCTCTGTTGCTAGGAGGCCATGAGGAGGGTTATCCTTGTTGCCTGAGAACCCAGAACCATGAAATCTCAGGCAGTAATGTACCTGGTTCCACCAAATAGGAACTGGTGCAGTGCCAGGTTCTCATCCTAGTGAACTTAGCTGAGTAGCAAAAGGTGGAAGGTCCAAACAACCCAATCATCACCTGAACCTAAAAGGAAGTCAGCATTTTCTTGCCCCAGAGTAAAATCAGAGACTTGGTCCTTCAAGCACCCTCTACCCACCCTTTAGCCCAGAAAAATCCAAGGAAGGAGAAATTGACTATCACAACCCTTTCAAATTCTAGTTATGTTGGTCACTTTCCTTCACCATAATATACATAGTAAAATGAAGATGTTTCTTCTGAATCTCAGTCCTGGAGGTTCTAGTCTCTGACCGGTTGGCTCCACTCCTCTAGTGTTGTGGTGAGAGAGCACATCATGGTACATGGGGAAGTCAAACAGCTCACCTGGTGTCCAGGAAATAAAAGGAAGAAGGGACTGGGGTCTTACAATTCCTTCCCTTCAGGATCCTGCAGTGTCATGGAGATCTCCTGCTAGGCTCCAATCCCTTAAAGATTCCACCACCTCCCAGTAGCACCTGGGGACCAGGTCTTTAACATACTGGCCTTTGAGGACCAGTCACGATCCAAATTATAGTGCTAGCCTTATGGGTTTCCCACAGGTTTTTAGTTTGTTTGTAGTTTTATATAGAGTCTCTTCTGCATTTCATTTTCTCTTCCCTCAGCTGAGAGTGGGAGGTAAAGAAACTTTCATTACAATGCTTAAAGGTGTGATCCCTCCATTTTATAAATGCGAGAACTGCAGTTGATAGTGGTTAAATAGCACCCTCAGGTTCACCCACTGGATTAGTTGTTGAGCTAGATTTAAACTCATGTGTTTTAGCTCCAGACACTTCCCATCAACTTATGCGTAGGTCTCCTAGTCAGTGAGGCAGACAAAGCTGTCTATGTGGACAAAGATTTCTTGGTTCATACTTCAGACATGAAGTTCTTCAGCAACCAGACAACCAGCTTAGTGACAGACAAACCTGTCCGAAACCCTTTTCCACCCACAACACACACATAGCACAACCTTTGGTAAATAGGGACCTGGGCCTGGAATTGGGGCCAATTGAGTCCTTTTAGAACACTGCACATAGATTGGGAGGGAAGCTCATCTTCTGGGCTTGACAACCAGGGTGCCAATCACAATCTCGAGAAAATGAGAGAGTGATTAGAAGGCAGAGCCCACAGACAAAAATTGAATCAAATTTCCTAAATAGTCTCCAAAATGGAAGATTAGCATGGGACCACAGTGACAATGCTGGAACCCAACTCTTCTTCACATCACCCATTTTCCACAGGCACCTGCACGTACAGTGCAGGGAGCTGCAAGAAGTGCTCTATCCAGCCACAGGTCAGCCCCAGCCATCTACTGTATGCCTGATAAGAGACATGAGGTGGTACCACTGTGGCCTTGCCCTGAGAAGCTGTGAGCAGCTTAGTGACAGTACAAGCTGAGAGACAGACATAGAGCTAGAGGTTAGTGTGACCAAGTGAAATTTACCTCAAGAATGCAGTTTATCTGGTTTGATAGTTGGCAATCAATCAACTTGATTCAGCATATTACCACAATAAAGCAAAGCTGGGCAAACTAAGAACCACAGACAACATCCAGCCTATTGTCTAGTTTTCTAAATAACGTTTTACTGAAACACCTCCTGTATTTATTCATTTACTCATTCTCTATGGCTTTTTCCACACTGCAGTGGCAGAGCTGATACTCATGACAAGAAGACGGTAGAGTCTGCAAGGGTGAAAATATCTACCACCTGTCTCTTAGATTTTCTTTTTATAAAATTAAGTTCCTATTAGCTAAGTGGCCAGCATTCTTTATAGGCTAAAACTAAATGTCATGCTGCAAGTCAGAGGATGAGCATATTTTGGGCATTGCTGTTATTTCAGATGGTATTGTTTTAATTATTTACAAGCTACCAAGCTCTAAGAAATCCATTTATGGAATAGTTACGTACGTAATGTGTTAAGCCCTTAGGACCAAGTCAAGTATGGACTTTCTCCATAATTTCTAGAACAAGAAGACAAATCTTATTGGTCTGGCGCTACATCTCAACTTATATCCTGTATCTGATTTTTTCTACTATGCAACTTTGAGTAACTATGAATTTATAAGGGATATTTTTTTGACTTTTAGTCCTGACTTTTAAAATAAAATTCTAAAGAGTAAGCTCAAAGCACATAACTTTTAAAAAATATTTTTACCACTAAAACAATTATATAAACCCAGTAGAAGAGTCATGTTCAACAAAGAAAATTTAAATTAATCTATGGAAACTTAAAACTTTCAAATTTTTTTGACACACTTAAAAGAACAAGAGCTTTTCTGAGATTAAGCCAATCCAATTAACTTGGGGCAAATACACTAAAGATATTTTTCTACATGCAAGAATAAAAGATGCTAAGGCTGCGGCAAGAATGTGAATGACCTTTATGATAAGTTAATCTCTGAACCTTCCTGACTTCTCACTGCATCACTTCTTAGCAGCCCCACTAACTTTAAAGTGAATGCATATGTGATGGAGATAAACAGGACCAAAGGAAGAGCAAGAGAGGGAGAGGAGGAGACACAGGCTTGCTGAGAAAAAGAATTGTGTATGTTCCTTTAATATAAATAATTGCATTAGTTACTTGGACTACACGTTATGTTTTAATCACCTATTTTTCTACATATAGGAAGTTTCAAAATTGTGCCACACTCAGACTTTTTTCATGAAATCAATTTCTGTCATCACTTATGAAATTGATATTTCTTTTTAAACAATGTTAGGATAGACAAACACTAATTTTTAATGATACTATATGTCAAATGAACACTAATTAGCTATGGCCTGTTTTCTAAATTTTACCTGCATTCATTACTTGTACAGATTTAAGTACAAATTCTCTCTTATTATTTGCTCTGTTTTGTCTTTTTTTCTTTCATCTTTCTTGTCATCTTTCATAAGCTTTTTATTTCTTTTCTGCCTAATTTCCATTTGTTGTTATTTTTAAAGTTTCTTTTTCCTTTTTAATACTACAGACTTACAGTAAAGGCTAGAGTTTTTAAGTCCCAGGCTTTCCAGATACATTCAAACAAATTTCTTTAAAATTAAGTTTATTTATACAATTTAAGTACATATAAAGATCATATTCATCAAAGGAATGTGTACCTGTATATGCCATATTTTGCATCTTCTTTTTCCCAGTCTCCTCCCTTCCCTTCAATCCTTCTTCCCCTCCCTATTTACAAAGCTTTGTTTGCATTTTATCCTTTTTAAAAAAAAATCGCTTTGTTTCCTTTTCCTTTCCTCCCTTCCCCTTCCCCCCTCCTTAGTTCCTCTTTCCTTTTCAGCAGTTTCTTCCTATTTTACAGTATCTATTGTATATTTTGGTCTTTATTTACTCTTCCAATTTCTCACACCAGGGAGACAATATGACATTTATAAACATATGTTCAATTTATTTCACTTAAAAATATGATCTCAAAGTACATCCACTTACCTAGAAATGTCCCATTTATTCTTCTTTATGGCTGAGTAGTACTCCATTATATTATTTTAAAAATCCTCATATCTTTTTTTATCCATTCCTTGGATATTTGGGTTGTTTTCAACAGTTAGCTATTACAAACTGTGCTGCTATAAACATGGGTGTGTATATATCAATATGGTATAATTTTTAAAATTTTTCTGGGAAGATACCCAGAAGGAGAATAGCTGGGTTGAATGAGACCTGTAATCCTAGTTTTTTCTCCACACTGATTTCCACAATGGTTACTCCAATCTACCCTCCCACCAAAAAGGAGAACTGTTCCTTTTACTCCATAGCCCCACCAGCATTTGTTAGTGGTTCATTTTTTTTTTTTTTTGGTAAGCATCAGTATTTATTTATTGTTGAATAATTAGTCCATTCTATTTATATACCTTTCTGTATTATTTTTTAGACTTTTCTGTATGTTTAAAGTTATATCAAAATAAAAGGTTAAATATCAGGTAGGGTGGAAAATGCCTGTAATCCCAGTACTTGGGAGGCTGAGGCAGGAGGATGGCTGCAAGTTCATGGCCAGCCTGAGCTATATAGTGAGCTATATAGTGAGTACAAGGCCAGCGTGGACTACATAATATGACCTTGTCTCAAAAAATAAGTATATAAATAAGTAAATAAATAATAACAGGTTAAAAATAGAGAAAAAAAGCAATTGGAAATAATGGCTAAAATTTTCCAGAATCAATAAAAGGCATGAATCTATACTTGATAGAAAAAAGGGTTTTTTAAGAATACATAATTATAGAACAATTGTTAAACATTTAAAAAAAGAAAGACGATCTTCAAAGCTTTTTTTACTCAGAAAGTACAGACTGCCTGTCAAGGAATAATTTAGAATAACAACAGACATCTCAAAATTAGTAAGTCCATGACCAGGGATGTAGCTCAGCAGCATAAGCACCTGTCTGAAGTACAAGATCCTGAGTTCAATCCCTCAGCTTGGCAGAGTGCATGAAGACCTTGTAACACCAAGGCTGCTGGCGTGGCCTGATCAGGCTTAGTACATTCATTCAGCACCTGAGAAATAGCTGCCAGCATGTCTGCACCATGCTGATAGGGCCTTTGCTTGTGTATGTCTCTGATTGATGCCTCTTTCATGATCAGTTTCTCCCACTGGAGCTCTTTGCTCACATTGAGGAAAGGCTCATCAGATGTGGCCATGAATTGCTGCAGCTCAGGATATATGCGATCCTGCTTTTCCCACAAAGATGTCAACAGGTGCAAAGTAATGGCTCTCAGTTACTTTGAGGAGTGGTCCCAAGCAGCTGGATTACTCCCAAAATCTGTCCAATACACACCTTGTGAACACCAAGCATAGGTAAGGTGTACAGTATTTCATTGTATAACACAGGTTCCAGTGGTCTTCCTAATTTGAACATTAAAACTGGAATCAAATTTGGTACCTGCGAGGAATCTGCTTGAGCTAATTCTATGATGATCTTTAGTATCTGGTGAAGATTGGTCCTTGATCATCAACAAGGAGGTAAGCTAGCAGAAGAAAAACATGTGTGGTAATCATGAGTTCCCATCTCATAGCTTTGAAGCCTTTCAACGTTTTCATTCATCAGTTGGAATGGTTTTATCGTGTTTTGTTTGACTTTATTATACGTGATGCTATGAACAGCTGTTTTGAAGAGAACAAAACATTATGACAGCTATTGCTGATTTAATACTGTCCTT